>JAVTVY010012936.1:0-53312 GCA_036873755.1 Hanleya hanleyi
ATTCCAGCTCCTTCCTATTTCATTGCTTGTGTTTGAAAGAGCATCTGGTCCTTGGAAGATTCGGAAGCATGCTCATGTAAGAAAATTTGAAATTCTAGGCTACTTTTTGGCAGATTTTTTAGACCATGGGGGGTTAGCACTCTGAAGAATGTACTGCAAGAAAAACATTGACCAGCAAAGGGAGGTGTGTAAAATTAACAGCACATGGAACATGGAAATAAACACACTAGAAAAAAGACTTTGACCTGATCAGGTGCACTGTTACCTCTCTCCGTGTTGTTTTCTAGGAAAAAGTTGAAAGGCTGAGATCAGCCAAAGAGGCAGAAGAGAAGAAAAAGAAAGCTGAGGCACTTGCCAGAATGAAGGCCGAAGCTGATGCCAGAATGAAAGCAGAAGCCGATGCCAGAGCTAAAGCAGAAGCTGAGCTACATACCGTGGTGAAAATTGAACCAAGTGAAAAGAATCCTGCAAAACGGCCTGAAAATGTGGAGAAAATGGACACTTCAGAATCAGTTGTTGTAGCTGGCAATGCATCAAACTTGGTGAGAATAAAATCAGAGTCTGATAGAGAGAAAGTAACAACTGTAGGAAAAGTTGGAACGACCATACATGCAGAAGTTGATGAAGCAGGCAAGAAACAAGCTGAAATTGCTGCCTTGGCTAAGAGAAAAGCAGAGGCAGAAGTGCTAGCAAAGAAAAGGGCTGCGGCTGAGGCATTGGCGAAGAAAAAGGCTGAGGCTGATTTACTAGCAACTAAAAAGGCCGAAGCTGATGCATTATCACAAAAAAGGGCTGAGGCAGAAGCTTTAGCTAAGAAACATGCTGAGGCTGAAGCAGCTGCTAAGAAAATGGCTGAGGTGAAAGCATTAGCTAAGAAAAGGGACGAAGCTGAAGCAGTAGCTAAGAAAAAGGCTGAGGCGGAAGAGTTAGCCAGGAAATGGGCTGAGGCAGAAGCAGTTGCTGAAAAAAAGGCTCAGGCCGAAGCATTAGCTAAGAAACAGACTGAAGCGGAAGCATTGGCTAAGAAAAGGGCTGAATCACAAGCTAAGAAAAGGGCTGAGGCAGAAGCGTTAGCCAAGAAAAAGGCTGAGGCGGAAGAGTTAGCCAAAAAATGGGCTGAGGCAGAAGCAGTTGCTGAGAAAAAGGCTGAGGCAGATGCATTGGCTAAGCAAAGGGCTGAATCACTAGCAAAAAAAAGGGCTGAGGCAGAAGCATTAGCCAAGAAAAAGGCTGAAGCTGATGCACTAGCTCAGAAAAGGGCTGAAGCACAAGCTAAGAAGAGGGCCGAGGCTGAATTAGCACAGAAGAAAAGGATTGAAGAGGCAGAACCTATGGAAACAGAAGATGCCTTTGATGATGGGAGTGAGATGGAGTTTATGGTGGTGTCGGAAGTAGAGGAGGGTGAAACTGTGAAGGAGATAGAAGAGGGTCAAGTCAGCTCACAGGTCAGTTCTTCTCTCACTCCCTAAATCATGTTTAAGACATGAAAACTACTATAACATGATACATAAAGTATTTCAAATAGTAGTTTTACTACTGGTGGATAACCACACATTAATTAGAAATTAGAAAAGTATGCCAAGACCTTGAAAACGAGAATTCCTGTCCATTCAATTGTCAAGTTGTAGCTCAAAGTTCTCCGTTGCCGTCAGATGGCAAACTTTTGCCCGTCATAGCAATATATTCTTTGACCATCCAAAAGGAATTTCCAAATGTAATTGAAAGATAATTTTTGAACAATATACTTTTCGACAGGACATTTACTCAATGTTAACTAAAAAAAGAACATCTGAAAATATATCTGTGTTGCTTCAATGACACCGGAATTGATATGCCTTGGAAATAAGAACTATTACCTTGAAAATTCATCAATGAGATAGACCATTCTAAACATTCTTCAACGTGATCATAACAAATTAATTGACTGTTACTGCTGTACCTGATCTTGATTAACTGAAGTGACCATTTCACAATGATAAGCAGTGTGTGTCCGTACAAATCACAATAAAACAAAAGGTACAGAAATATACATGGATATATGATGTACATGATGTATATGAATGATGACGATTTAAGTTTGGAATTAGGATATAAAACTTTATATACAAGAATAGCATGGATTTCGCCGTCCATTCCAGTTTAAAATCATGCACTTTAAAATTTTGATATTTTCCACCTACTTGGTAATTTGTTCCCTAAACGTAAATGAACGTAAACTGCATCTGGTCGTCTTGACTTTAGGTAAGAACATAATAGTTGTTTTAACAATCGCCTGAAAGCTGCCAGAAGATCAGCTTTAATATATAATCATCATACGTTGAAAACCGCCAACTACAAAACTGTTGATCTATGACGGAGTATACTTGTCTTTCATCATGGCATATCATGTTGGGCACACTGGTTCTCATCAGATTATCGAAGTTAATAAAGCAACATTGAGTCCTATCAATACTTGGTTGGCTGAACGGGTGATGTACTGGCTGGGCTGATCAGTGTCCAGGATAATAGGAACTGTGAGCACTCTCGTGTCCTGGCACATGTAGGAACCATTGTGATATGACTGAAAAATTGTTGAAAATAACGTTAAAGCCTACACACTCACTTGGTTCATTTGGAAGTGGGGATTACATCACAATTTTACAACAGACTTGGTATTTATTAATTGATGTAGTATGGTGGTGTGGTGATATACCATTTATTGACCTATGCAACAATTACACCCGACCAACTGTGGACTGAGGTGATTGAATTGTGAATTCATGTTATCACAAGTTACTGTTGGTCAAGTGTATGTAATGTCCTGTCTGTGTTATAGGATGAGGAAGTGGTAAGTAAAGAGACGGCTGAGAGTGGGAAGAAAGGAGCCCGTGGTCGTAGCCGAGGGAGAGGTAAACCCAAGGCATCAACATCAGGGACCAGGAAAAGCTCAAGGGCGAAGAAGACGTAGTATATTACGTGATAATTTTAATCGATACTCCTGGATATATCCTATGTGATATGTTGCTCTTTAGGAGGAGTGTATAGTCTAGGCATGCTAGGCCTTGTATGTTGACTCCTGGTAGAACTTGGGCCAAAATACATTGCTGTCCACAGGCTTGGGTAATGTCAATAATAATAGGCATTGCTTTATTTCAGGAATAAATCTCGCTTGGAACAAGAACCAGACTGCATTGGTAACATGTATGTTTGAGTTCAAGTGGAGTGAACTTGTATGTATTGGAAATATACATCTTGGCACTGGAGTGATTAACAATTTGTGCATTCTTGCAAAGGAAAAAAAATCGGTCTGTCATGGTGCGTTTCATGCCCGAAATGAGTAAGTTTTTCACATTGTTTGCACCTATCCAGCTCATTGGCCGAGTAATCTGTCCCAGTCTCATGATGTGAACACACAATTTCATAGTTTCTCCAATGTGAGATGTATATTTCCAATAAAACACCTTAGTTTCTGGTCACAGCTGTGAATTCAATGGTTGAACTGATCAGTGATATACGTGTACAGGTATGTATATATCATGATCATTTGTAAATTGTATACTTCAGAGGAGAAGTATTGCACATGTAAACAGAGTGACTGTGTGTTTGGAGTTGTTTTGGTTCAAGGTGGTTTGAGTGGATTTCCCTGTAAATTGTAATCTCTGATAGTAATCATCTCACCTGTGGGCTGATGTGCTTGATACTCTTGATACACACAACTGACCCACCAGTGCTGTAAATAAATACTTTGTACATAGCAAGATCAAGATGTGCACCACATTTTTTCGGCCTGATCCATTGGTTACGAACTCAACGGGAGAAAAATGTTGCTATAAATTGTGTGGAAGGGCTATCTAATGTAGCGCCACTGCTAGCTGCTGTTATTCTCATATACATATCTGGGACAGTGGTATGTGGATTGGATACTTAGAATTGATGGTATAGCCAATGCCGTTGCTAGTGGGGATCGCTGGGTGTGAACAACCCCCCTCTCAGCACTCAAGTGCATGTAATTTTCCTATCTTGGACAGCACAGTAGTGGGCTTTCTGATAAGTAAGTATAGGAAATGAAGCTCTCTCAATAAATCCTGGCGACACCCATGATAACCATTATTCAGTATATTATGAAGGCATGAATGTATTTACATGGTGTGGTTGAACCTGTATGAATGGCTGAGTGACCTTTGAATATGGAGGATAGCCAAGATTAACATGCTGTCTCACAATCTGATTAAAACCAGATCTAGAGAAATGCTCCCGATCTGACATGTCACTCATTTAGATCTGAGGCCAACACCCCCGTTTCCGTGTTCTGAGTCTCTCCCCAATTCAGAGACGAATGTTTGAAATGTCAAGCTTGGACCTCAACTACATGAGGAAACAACAGGTTGACCTCGTGATATTATGAACAGGGAAATGTCTCCTGGAATTGATCCTTATATCTAAATTCTACTTATGTTAATAGAATATCATCATAGTTTCTGGGGAATATAATATTGATCTGATGAAAGAAGTTAAAATGTATGAGATGATGAGTTTTGCATATACCAGGGCTTCGTATTTAGCGCGAGTGATAGCTCACCTGCACGCAAACACTCGCGTAAATTCAAGTCACGAGAGTGATTTTTAGCTCACGTAAACTGTCACATTTTATATTGTGTTATATTGCTATCACTCACCCGACTTTTAAATACCCTCTCCTAAATATTTTGACGCGAGCTATTTTTAGCTCGCGCACTAATTCTAAACACGAAGCCCTGATATACCCGGCGCTATACATGCTATACACCTGTCGCCTCATTGCTGCAAAGTGAGACGAACCAGACATGTGATCTTGATCTGCCGAGAGCCAGGTGTTTGAACTTAGAAACCAGGGCATCATTCCGAGATCTAAAATCAGCGAAATGTCAGATGGGGAGCATTCACAAATGGCTCTCCTCTCACATCTGCTTAGAGAATGTTTCACTCTCTTTTATGGGCTAAACTCATCCTTATCCACTGGTGACTCATAACCTTTTGTAATGCCCACATCGAAACTCCAAAAGAGAAATCCATCTTTATTTATTAAGTTTGGTTTATCCAAAGGGATTGAGACAGTTCTCGCATTTGGAGTTTTGATGAGAGCATGGTGAATTCTGGATTTTACACCATCACTTATGGATGAATCTAGTCAATTTAAAAAGAGCAGAGTGTTTCAGCGGCAGTAAGAACAGAGCTGTTGTGACATGTGCAGGCATTATGCTGGGCCCATAACGTTAAGGAAACTAGAAGCCATATTAAACTTGGCTTTAAAGATGAATGCCATTGTAGCATTGTTATTTCCAGTGTTTTACCATGTTTACTCTCAAATAGAATATACATGTATATGTCCTCGTACACCTTCAGAAATATTATATGGTATTTCATGCTCTTCATATAGTTCTGTCTGGTCAGTTTATATTAAAAAGTGGTACTGGTAACACACTGCGACTTAGGCCTTCTGGTAACACACTGCCGTTCATTCACCCATTGAAATTCTAAAAAATTTCATTGTATATTAAAATGAAACTGGGTGTCTCGCCATGTTCAGGCAGAACTATTGTGTAGAACATATTATTGTTCAAAGCAAATTTTCATACCCTATGTCACATAGTGCAAGGGACCATTCAAGTATTACATATGCTACCCCCTACCATACGCAAAATTTAACCCAGCATAACCCCGCTCGCTGCATACATGTACGTAATACTTGAATGCCCCCTAATCAAACTTCATGTCTTAAGCTGTATTCTATACTTGGCAAATTATCCACAGTTTTTGCAGAGAAAAGATTTGCAGGGAAAATATTGTGTAATTCTTAAATTCAGGAAAAAGCGCTGCTCTTGTTTGAGTTTCTAAGTAAAAAGTGTCATTAATTTGTCGGCCATTTCACATCATTTGCTGGAAAACTATTATAACAATGGAGGCACTAGCAACTCATTTCTTTCTGAAGATATTTACTAGAATGTTTACCATTACAAATATAGAAATTATTGCTGGATGCCATGCAAAGTTTCACCTCTGGAAGAATGATCAGGTTTGAGAGAGGAAGATGGTCTAGATGGAGATTACTTTACACGCCATCACAAGAGGGTGACTGTAAGACAATGTGGTGCTAGTAATTGACCATCTGAATGAGCCCCGTGGGGCTTCCGGGATTGACCTGGGATGTCGTTGTGCACACCGCTGGTCATGGTAAGAATAATCCTCAGCTCCTCACAGAGCTTGTCGTAAGAGGCGACTAACTGAGGCACCTGTTGGGTTTCCGGGTGTGAAAAGGAATAGGACCCCACCCGTGTGGTTCCCGGGTGTGAAAAGGAATAGGACCCATGGTTGTGATATGACTGAAATATAGTTGAAAAGCAACGTTAAATCATATTCACTCACACACTCACCCATCTGAAAGAGCTAAATATGCTGTTTGCATTCCCAATCCACAAACTCCACAACACAAGGAAGAGTTCATATCTGTATCAATACATGTATTATTGTTTCAAATGAAAGTGCTTAACTTCTGGTTTACTTATGTTTTTCAACCATTATGCTGACATCACACAGCATGGACAATTTCAGTCAGTTGCCCGACTTCTTCTTGTTAAATGATACAAATTATTGTACATATTCATCAATGTTAATACAAATTCTTTGTATGCAGAATTGACTGGTTGTCTTTTTTTCTCTCTCACTATGTCTATCTTTATTTCTGGACTTTTATACGATCATCACCAGATGATCAGGAGATAATATATTGTGAAAGTGAACTCTGTTCGCCTGTCAGATAAGTCTCCTGGTCCAGTTTGGTTCATTTGCTCATATACCTTACTCATGGCAAAGATGAACCCTCCTGATTTTGAGGTCAAGCTTGGTCAATGCAGCCCCAAAACCAGGCAATCATTGATAATCTTGTTATCGTTGATAATGTTGAAGTCTTTACTGAATGCGAACAATTTCAGGTATATGGCAAACAAGAAACCTGTTTATTTTGAGATCTACCTGGAAAAATAAGTAAAAGGCCAATGGACTGCCTCTGAAGCTCTAGCCAAGGTATATTGTATTCACAGGAGCTAATAATCATGATATTGCACATCAAAATCATACATAACTATCTGCCTGGACCTTATGGCTTGGTAGGATATAGGGTACACGTGAGTATCAGCTGCACCACCAGGTGAGCGGATATGCGTGCGATGATGCCATTTCTGGTGATGACATTCACTTGTGACACCACCAGGTGAGCACCCATCCACGTTGAGATGTCACTTCCGGTGGTGTCACTTCCAGTGAGGTCACTTTCATCAAGGGTCAGGGCCAGTGTTCAAAGCATGTGATTAGACAGTTGACAATGCCTTAAGGCATTAAGATAAGGCATTAAAACATTAAGATAGGTTGTTAAGGTATTGATATGGGCATTAAGATAGGGCGTTAAGCTATAAATGTAGGGCGTTAAGGCATTGAGACAGGCGTTAAAGATAGGTGTTAAGGCATTACGACGGGCATTAAGGCGTAACAACGTGCGTTGATGGGCATCACTGCAATTCATTGAATTAGGGTCAATTTCATTGGATAGACGCACCAGAGCTAAGCTAATTCACGAGGGCATTGAAGTGTTAAGCTAGGGTTTGGTGGGCGTTACTCTGTTACTTTCATAAAAGCAAGTGTATCACATTTGACGTTCAACCATCAACATGTGTTATACATGTTCTGAGTGCAAACACACGTTCACCAGACACTCCGTTATGTGTCACCAGAAGATTATTCATGGGTATGAAGATGAGGCACAAGAAGCAAATGCAGACGCAGAGATTATATACCAGCTGATCACTAAAGTCCACCGACTGATACCGATGAAGAGACTGCTACGAGTCTTTCTACTGATATGGAGAGCTTGATCTCAGATATTCAGGCCACATCACAGGGAAGCCTGAGTGAGAAAGAACCCACCTTTTGGGATCATAGTGTGACAGCAGCTATTAATACCCACGCTGCAGTGATGGAGGATGCCAGACAGGGTAACTTGCAAAAGACTTACATCCAAATTCGCCTTGTGTCAGAAAAACAGTCGAGGTGATCTATGAACAGTCACTTGAAATGAAAGATGACCCCATGCCCAGGTCTATAATGAAGACCAAGCGTCATCTGCAAAAGGATAGTGGAGTAGCTTCTAATTGGACAAGAGCAGCCGTCTATGCGTCTGTTACACGGACAAGAGCATACTTGAATTTTAAACATACTCATTGCAGCTCCCCCAGGTTGGTTATGAATCAAGTTTGGGGAGAATAAACTATATGAAAACTTGTGAACATGTTGATCTTTCTTTCATCTGTCTGCATCATGATGTTAAGGCATTGAGATGGGCATTAATTTTTATACGCCCGCCCAAAAGGCGGTCGTATTATGTGATGGCGGTTTCCGTCCGTCTGTCTGTCTGTCCGTCTGTCCGGTTCTCGTGTCCGGTCTATATCTGGGACAGTTTCCTATCCACAGCTCCAATTTTTGGTGAGTGGCTACCCTACGGGGAGACGATGTGTCGCATACCAAAATGAAGGTCGAGGTCACAGGTCAAAGATCACTGGCCTAAAAAAGAGGAAATCACTGAAGTGTTCGTGTCCGGTCTATATCTCTGAACGTTTTCTATCCACAGTTGCAATTTTTTGTGAGTGGGTACGCCAGGTGGAGACGATGTGTCGCGTACCAAAGTCGAGGTCAGAGGTCAAAGGTCACTGTTGCCAAAAATCAGGAAATCATTGATCGTTGACAGTTTTCTATCTAAAGGCCCTAGGGGGCCAACGATGTGTTGCATATTAAATGTAGGTCAAGGTCAGAGGTCAAAGGTCAGTGTGATTGAAAAATCAGGAAATCGTTAAAAATTTCTAATTTTTTTTGAGTGGGTTCAATAGGCGGAAATGAAGTGATGCGTACCAAAAATTAGGTCAAGGTCAAAGGTCACTGACCCCAAAATTAGAAAATTATTAAAAATAACATTTTTTGTGTCAGATACATTAGGGGGACACGATGTGTCACATACCAAAATGTAGGTCAAGGTCAAAGGTCAAGGTCACTGTGACCCCAAAATCGTGAAATTGTTAAAAATCATGAATTTTTGTGTCCATTGAGAAATTGAGGGGAGATGGTTTGTCATTGTACCAAAATTTAGGTCAAGGTCAAAGGTCAAGGCCACTGTGACCCCAAAATCAGGAAATCATTAAAAATCATGATTTTTTGTGTGCATTGATAGATTGAGGGAAGACAATGTGTTGTGTACCAAAATTGAGGTCAAGGTCAAAGGTCAAGGTCACCCCAAAATCAGAAATCATTAAAAGTCACATTTACATATGCCTGTCGAAGACGAGGTCGTGTAATGCGATGTTGCGTTCTGTCCATTCATCCATTAACATTTGTCGTCCATGCGATAGCTCTAGTTTCAAGGTATGGATTGGTACCAAACTTTGAGTATACCTTACTCGCATGGCAAAGTGGAGCCATACATATGAGATCAATTTGTCGAAGGTCTAGGTCGCAGTCCCCCAAAACTGAATCAAGCTTAGCTGACTAAATGTGTTGGAATATTGTTGGAATATTCGAAGTTCTTTCCCCTGCATTTATATGGTATTGTCCTGTGGAGTTATCTCCCATGTTTGAAACGCTTCATTTAGTTAAACTGTTATGAAATAAAAACCATACATTTACTAATTTAATGGGGAGAATAATCCTTTATGAACTTCACACCTGTTTATTAACTCAAGAACAAAGATTTACTTCATCAATTTCTTCTTCCTTCATGAAAAATTCTCTCGTCTGAAAGGAATCCATTTGCAGGAAAACTACTATTTTCTTGTGTTTGACTATTGTCGATTTCAGTGAGGGATATGTGAGCTCTCAGCTCTTGCTTCAAGGTCAACTAGTTACCAAGAGTTAAGCTCATTTTAGTTTATCATTCAAGATAAGATGTGATATATGTTACATTCTCTTAAGCAAAAAATTGTAGACCTTTCTCTGAATTGTTAGATCAATTGAAATCAAGGCTATTAAACAACCTTGAAATTTGAACCAATGTAATTCCAGATATACGGGCGTATATTGAAGCCCCTTGGGCTCTTGTTTTTTTTACTACTGCCAGTCTGCGCTTCCGCAGATTGACACCGGCAGTTATGTCATCCCTGGAAGTGACATTTGACCCAAAAGTCCCATGACCAGAAGTGACTTTTGACCCGGATGTGACCTCACACTGGACGTCAGCAGTCTCAGCCGACACAGCAGTCTCAGCCTCAATAATACTAGGTTTAGCCTTTATATACTACTCATGTGTTTACCTGTATAGTTCATGTCGTCTACTATGACACTCGACTTTTTGGAGCGGTTGGCGTGTACGATTGTGGTCGGAGGATTTTACGGTCTTCTGGCTATTTCGAGATTATTTTAGAACTGCATTCCTGGCAAAAGGTTTTATCGAACATAACCTCAGAAGATGCAGACTCCACGGGAATGGTCGATGACATTGGTGTCGCATCCTATAACGGCTAATGTGATGGATGTACACATCATCCGAACGCATGGCATGATCATACGTAGAAACTTCTGCTGGTAGCCATGCGGTAACGGGTACTATCTGAGTGTAATAGGGCGTTTCCCAAATGGTCACATCCGACTGGTCCCATTACATCCGACATCGGTGCAATCACATTCATACAACGAAGACACACCTCCAGAAAGTGATCGATTGAAATGATCCCATGGTGGGCCTCGAAGTGCCCCCATCACAAAATAAAAAGCATATCATTTTCCTGTGAACTGCCGCCGATTTCAATTTGTTTTCAAATATGTTAGGCCGTTTGTAATATGATTTTTCTTAAGATAAACAAAGAAGCATGCTCCACTAGAGTGAGAAATAAAATAGCTAATTCGCACAACTTCGTTTTGGTCTCGCGTAGACTCCCCCCGTCTTGCGCCTCGTGAAACTGACATGTCTGCATGTCTGAGAAATATTTAAATACAGATATTTCATTGGCTCGTTCAAATGGGGCCGACATTTGACCTTATGCTTTGGGAACAACTTTCGAACTGGATTATCTCCCTCTAGATAGATGGCGCCGTGTGAAATACATGCCGAATCACAGCGATAAACTAAGGGTAGTGTTAAGTGAAACGTGAAATGCCCTTAGCAAGCTAAGATGGATGTACAGGACTGTGAAGTGTTTACAATTAAGTTCTCCATGTATTCACTTTGACTTGTTGAAGTGTTCGTACACAGTTCTTTACTGGACCTCGTTACCTGTGTGCTATTCAGGGTTTTTTTGAAGACTTCGTGAAAGGAGAGGGCACCGATACCAATATCATAGTTTCACATAAGCTATTTGCCGCTCAAGTGTGACATTAATAGTCCTGATACTATTCTGTATGATTTTAAGACCGATGAGGATTCTGCTCTTATTCCTGTTGTTGAACATGTTGCTTTTGATGTTTGGATGTGGGTCACACCAGAAAATTGCGTCCATTCACCAACTGTGATATAGAAGTGTTATTGTCAACATTGTAAATCTGCCAAGTGTACTTCCCAGATTGGATCGGTTTTCTAATTAACGTGAGGGAGTCAATTGCGACTAAGCCATCTGAGGCGGCAACTGCCATCAAGACAGTTGTGTCTAGTGTATCCTTTACTCGAGATACAGTTGTGAAGGAGGATGAGCTAGCTGTTCGCGGGACTATTACGAAACATGATATGGATGTTGTAAAACCCCAATTACAGTGAATACAGATGCTTTTTGTTACGAAGAGTTTCTTGGTACGTGATGTGATCCGTGGTAAGAATGCGCAAGAAGGATGTGATGTCGGTGTTAACACTTACCAAAGCACTCCCGATGCGATAGAGACTGTGGGTTCCTTGTGCGTACACATCGGACTCCTCGTCACTCTGGTTCAAAGATGATCTCTCCTCCCGAGAGCATGAACAGTAAGATTCGTTGGATGTTGAGACTATATCGCTTTGAATTCGCCGAGTAATCTAAGAAACTAAGAAAAAGCAGACTATTGTTTTGTACAATGTTGATGGTTTTGTGGTGAAAAGAGACTTTGTTAGAGGTGTTTATTAGGTTCCGGAATTTAAAACATTAAAGATTTATCTCTCTCTTTCCAACCGCGAGTAATCCTGCTCTGCCGTCCGCTGTCTCATTGTTTCAGTTGTTTGAAAGTATGCCATACCAGAAATCCTGTGATAGACCAACAGTTTTCCAGTGATTTCTGGTATGCCGTGTGCGGTGGAAATTTTTTTGTCATTTGAGTTGTCACATGAAAATAAGTACTGTGAAAATTCCAAGTACATGTGCAGCTAAAGTGAGTACGTATGCGTCTGTGTCGAAGAGTTCGGTAGTGCGTGATGTGGTCCGACTGTAGATCAGTGCAGTAAGGACCAACCGTTACATTTCGGTATATCAATATGAGATTACCACGATCGAATGCACTTTTAATGATAAATTGATAGTTGAAATATGACACTAATATCTATTCGCATCTCTAAAAAACATTGGCGAGTTTACATTCAGGGTTTTGCATAAATTAATTTATTTTAAAAAAAAACACCTCAAACGCACAAGTTTTGCTACTTCCCGGTGTATTTTCTTTGAAAACTTGGTAGCATGACTGCCCGGTTATTGGACACCTAGACCCAGTGGGGCGATTTTCTGGGAATATTACATGAGAACTGTAATACAAATTTAGTTTTACTGTTGAGTTACAAAGACATGCTGATAAATTTCTGTTTACTCACGGAATTTGTGCACGTTAAGCCCTCCTGCGGGTCAGAAATAGTGTCACAAATTTGGGTGAAAGAATGCGTCAGAAAATTTCCTCCAGTTTCTCAGTTTCATTGCTGATTGCAGGTTTGATTAAATTCAACGAAATTTAACTGAAAATGTTCCCACAAATATAGAGAATCTTCATTCTGAATCTCGGTGTGCAACGCGACCGGCGTTTGGCAGACGATGTATATTTCTCCCCACCACTCCGTCTAAAAATAGAACAATTTCGGGGAGCATCCAGTTTACCATAGCATGACATGTGGCTCACACTGACAATAGCACTGATTGGCAGCCAAGGATAATGGACACTCCCAAAAACTGCAAAATTTGGAACTGGTTGAATCTTCGACGCTCATTCCAAAACTCATTTGTGGGCTACAGTGCTGATTCATGTTTAAATATTCTTGGAGGTTTACTAAAGACTGTGGGACAAACAATTTGACAGTAAGTTGATTAGTTTCAAATAAATCCATCACTGAAAAAGTGTCGGCATCATTGAAAACTGTTGACCGCTTCTCTCTTGCAGGAAACAAGCCTATGTTAATGTATACTATGATTGTCTTTTTGAATTTGGTGCTAATACTGTTATGTGGAAAATGGAATAGGTCTTTGGATTATGGACGCGGATATTCTCTAATGGACGACGGCTGGATTATGAATGACGGACTAGACGCTTGTAATCCAATAACTGGGTGCAAACTTGCAATTTATGGCCCAAATCGTAAACCTGCTTTGATTAAATGCCTAATCTCCATTAGGAAGAACAATACAAACTGTTAAAACGGAAGTTAAAACCAAAAGTTGTCTCCCCTAGAGGGGAGTTGTCTGCCCCTAGGGGAGCTCTCTCTCATTCATCCCAGTGGAGTTACTATAAAGGCTCTGCTCACACCATTCCTATCCTCTTTCTCCTGTTTGTACTCGACCAGTGCAAGGAAGTGTTAATTCAATACAGCTGTGTTGTTGTTGTAACCGCCGGTTATATCCTTTATCAAGATTGACTTGTGTTTTTCTTGTCGGAAATTCTTCTTACATTAGTTATGTCTGAGGTTTCTGTTCCGAATTTTATTTCTTGTCTTACGTGTGGGCAAGTTTTGTCCCGTTTGGACTCCCACACAGTTTGTTTGCTTGTAAAGATTTGTGCTATCGCAAAGCCACGTGTGCGGTGTGTGTCATGGGATTCGTCTGCCTGGAGGAATTATGCCCAGGTCCGACGTGCTCATTTATTGCGTGCCTCTGACGATCCCGCTCTATCGGAGCGATAGACGGCTTTTGGAAATTGCGCTTGTGTATGACATGAAATCTATCGAGGATCTCGGCGGTATCGGTTAGATTTCAAAGTCCGGTTTTATCGGCGTCTGTAAATATTTCCTCCCAATGGGACCGTTCCTACACGTAGATAATATTCAACTGACCTCCACCGGTATTCCTTTGTCTCGAGTCCCTGTAAAACCGGTTCCATTGTTCAGGCCAACAAAGGCCTCCAGATCCAGGTCGGTTTTGCCTGAGCGGTCCATTGTCTCCTTCGGACAAAAGAATGCTACCTCGCCGCATGTTATCTCGCCTATGTCACTTTTGTCAATGGTTCTATTGCGGTTAAATAAATAATATTTCTGGGATAATTTTGTCTGACATTTCTATCCCGGTTGTTTCTAAATTTTGTCGCTCGTATGGGCAATTTTTGGACTCGCTTAGACCCTCACACGGTTTGTTTTACCGTCAGCCACGTGTTTAGTGTCTTCGGACGTACGTCGCTAAAATAATTTGCTCTTGTCGGAGATTTCAAAATTTTAGCCATGATTTTTCTATATCTTGAAATGAACGTCCGACGATGTTTTCTAAAAGTCAATATGAAATCTCACGCTCAACTAATAACACAGTCCTGCGGTAGACAGTGTGTATTCAATATCGCGTCTCCACACAAACAATGAGTTTCGGCCCGCTGTGTTTGATGTGGGCTTTTATTGGCTCTCACCATTCCGTTTTGTTTTCGGTCAGTATGTGAGCCTATTGTGATCTGTACGATAAACGAACAGGTTTTTGTTTCGTTGATTCACGAATTTATGCATTGAATTTTTGTGTAAATCTTAAGTAGTATTGTGAATAGTATCCTCGCCTGACGCGGGAGGTTCGTTTTCCCCGCCGGGAAGATCCGATTCTTTATAAGCAGTCCGTCAATTTCCATGTTGTTGTTGTATCTTCTGTTCGGACTTGCAGTTTTGGTAGTTTCACTTTCATGCATTCAGTTCTTTGTTCCTACCAAAATGTAATCTCTTGTTATATCAAGTATTATTATATTTATTTGATATCCTGTGATCAAGAGAGAACTTACAGAGGTTTTTCTCTGCCTTTCATGCTTACGTTTTTGTTGCGTTTGTGGTCGTAACCACAACTCAAGCCTATTCACTACGACGCTTTGTTACATTTTGATGAGCTTCTTTACTGCTCTCTTTGTGTAATTAAGGGTGTGTTGAACAACAAAAGAGATCACGTGTTTGTTTATCGTGAGTGAGTGAACCCTATTCACTCACTCACCCTTGTTTATTGTGAAAGTGTGCTATTCTTTGGAGCACAAATTTCTGTTATTAAACTTTGTGATTTGTTTATGTTTCACACCCAATTGGTCCCATCTCTATACTGAATTACGCTTACAATTCAGATTGAGTTGAGCATTAGTTTTATTTCTTCTCTCTGAAAATTTTTATAATTATTAGCGTGAGTGTATTTCTCCGGAAAATCTTTAGAAATACTCTCGTTCGACGACACGTGGAGTGTTTATTGATCTTCTCCTGGTCTGTTGGCGGGGCTAGGATCAAGCCTGAAGTTTTCTCAGTCTTCTGCCTGGAACAGCATTAGACTATTTCATCGAGCGGTCTTCTTGTATTTGAGCCCTGCGCAAGGATGACACGCAAGTTCGTGAAGTCTTCTATGGTTTTTCTACCGAGTATGATTACCGGTACAGTCTACAAGAACAACAGACTGCTCTTTAGCAATGTCTTTACCGTTCTTCTTCTCGACAGCTTGTTCGTGTTGGGTCATTTCAAATTCTGAATTTTTTAATGACCTTACTTTATCTGCCGGCGAGAGACTTTAAATGTATTTCCTCTCTCCGGGAATTTTAAATTCTTTGAGGATCTTTCTAGTTTACGTGGAAATCTCTTTGTTCTGGATGCCGGTGGTGTTACATCCAGGCGGAGTTACGTTTGTGATTAACGCTAGGACCATTTAATATGTTCATCTCTTCTGCGTTTCTAATTTCAAAAAAAAAAAAAAAAAAAAATGATTACAGTCGAGTTCGGGGTTACTGTTTGCAACGCCTTTCTCGGTTCACACTTCAACGACGTTCCATTACGTCGTCTCGTCCTCGTACACCTTTACGTCGTTTCTCGCCGTTACGTCGGTTTTCTCGTACTTTTACAAGGTTGTATCCTGCTCCATTGTGAGCATGTATGCACATTATGTTGAACAAATGGGGGAATCACTACGCCATTTTTCACGCACAACGTTTCTCCCGTTTTTCACGTTACGTCATTCTGTTACACCTTGACGGCGTTCCATTACGCCGTCAGGTTGTTCTCATACACTTGTGTGTCGTTCTCGTACATATGTTAGACGTTCCGGTATACCATAACGCCATTCGTCACGTTATTTCTGTACCTCCATCGTTTTGCGAGATGCATATTTTATTCCATTCATCCTCGTTTTCGGCGTTTCCTACGATTCACCATCGTCGGTCGTCGGTGGGAGTGGAAGTTCTTCCGTTCGGCGTCAACCTCCCCCTTGTATCAATTCATCTCGGGGCTTTCACATCGAGGTTTACTTAGGTTCGTCGTTTCACTGCGAAGAGAGTTGTGTTGAGGCCATTTTGGCTCCAGAATTGTGTTGAAAATAACAAAAATTGTGTTGGAATCAACAGTATTTTGTTTTGAATTCAGCACAGTTTTGTGTTGATATTTGTAGTTTAACACAGAACCATGTTGATTTCAACACAAGTCCTTTTGTGTTGAAACCATTTTAGCACAAAATTGTGTTAGAACAACGCAATATTTTTCGCGGTGTACTTTGGGGGTCAGTTTAGCGACTCTCTCCATCAAGTACGCATAGTTCTGTTCTTATAGGGCTTTTCATTTCTATGCAGGACCTTACTCATTACGCTCGTTTTTCGGGTTCGGTCACTGCAGTGGATTTATTCGTCCTGGTGCCGAGATTGTGATGCCCATCCTGTCTTTTTTCCCTGTAGCTGACTTCCTCCTTCACCTTTGTCGTGATATGAAGTTCAAATCAGCACCTTTAGGTTCCGGTCTGCTTGGGCTATGTTTTTTTTACGTTTTTCTTCCGGCATCGTCATTAGTCTAAACGACAATATCTCTGCGCTCTTTCGGGCTTTCGTTTTACAGTCTCGTCGTACTCACTAGCTGTTATCGAAATGGGATATTGGTGTGGTTCTATGCGCTTTGTTTCGTCCGCCTTTTGAACCTTTACAGTCCGCCTCTCTCAAAGCTGTTTCCTACAAGACTGCTTTGCTGGCGGCTTTTGCTTTGGCGTCTAGAGTGTCTGAACTTCATGCTCTTGAGAGATCATCTATGACCTGGACGGCGGATTGGTCTCGCATTTCCTTTCGACCCATTCCTGTGTTCATCGCCAAAATGAGTCTGTTCGCCTAGGTCTGTGTGCTCAAGTTTGTACTCCATCCCTGCGTTATCAGACTTCGTGCATGGCCTCGAAGACGACCCTCTGGTATGCCCTGTTCAAGCCATTCGCCACTATCTCACTCGTACCGATCCCGGTCGGGGCTCTCGTCCTCTATTATTCTTGTCCCTTCGCCCGTCTGCAGTGCATGACATTACTATAAATACCATTGCTTCGTGGTTGAAGAAGCCCATAAAGTGGACATATCAATTGGCCATTGACGCTCCCCCACTACTATCTACTGCTGCTGATGAGAAGCAGCAGTAGAGGGAGAGAGAATTAGGGTGAATGCGACGTTAAACCCTAATTCTCTCTCCCTCTACTGCTGCTTCTCATCAAATTCGTGCCATCACTATGTCATGTCATTTATGAGTGAGTTTGTCCCTCTATGACATTGTCCAGTCCTGTGCATGGATGGCAAATTCTACGTTCACCAATTTCTATCTGAGAGATATGTCAGTGTAATCAGATAGAATGATCACGTTTGGACCGCTGATGGCTGCCCAGCATGTGGTCAATTAACTTGCAAAAAAAGGGGGGGGGGCATTTCTCATCTGCGCAGCAAGTCAGCCAGCTTGCTGCATTATCTTCAGTTATATATGTCCACCATACTACATGATCACCTCAATAGGTCAGTCAGCCAACTTACAAGCCCCGTCTCATCGGTGAGTATGGTTTAGACATGGTTATTACTACACCCACTGCGTCTCCTCGACTGGGGTTTCCCTTCTATGGAGTATGGTCTACCACATTTACAATCAAGTTTTTGATTTAATCCATGAGTATCTTCAGCGCCTTCGACCTGAATTCTCTTTGGGTAAGTTTTAGTGTGCGGTATGCCTATACAGTACCAGCTTACGGCTTCATCGCTGCTATTCAAAGATTTTATGTCCACATACTAAATGATCACTTAAGAGAAGTGATAGGTCAGCTTGCCAGCCGCCAACTCTAGAGTCATCTATCAAGGCCTGGCACAATGACGAGTTTTAATCTTTGCCTTTACTGCAGATTTGCTTGTGTCATTTCAGGTTGAAACTATGACCTCCTTCTAGATCATCTCAGCCGAGTCACCTCCTGTCGACTCACAAGTTCAACGTACAAAGAACTGACACTTTTGTGAGTACTAATGTCTGTTTCAGGCTACCAGTGTCAGCAACAGGGATTAAAGTACAAGAAGTTGACGTATCACGGAGAGTAGACTCAGGGCATCCGCTGTCAACTCACAAGACCGCTTCAAGCTTCAAGGACTAAAGTACAGAAGATTGACATTAAGACGGATTGTGGACTGAGAGTGGTGTTACTTGGTCACCGTGTATGCGGAGGGTAGCTCGGCTTTCGCCTCTCCCCAGATCATACATCGCTTATCAATCAAATACTCATCGACGCAACTGCCCGAGTTCCTTTGTATTGGTAATATTGTTGAACCACAACCACGATCACAGCTTCATGGATGAAGACACTCAAAAGATAAGTATCTTCTATTACTACTCCATAATTACCCACTGCATTACCGACCAGGGTTCTTTTTGTTGAGATTTATTGTCATGTCTGTGATCATTTTAGGCAGAGGCTGAGATGGCCGAGTGGTCTGGGCCGTTTCCATTTACTGCTGGCGATTTGATGCCGGACTCTGAGGACACGGGTTCGTGTCTCACACAGGCTGACCTTTTCCAGCACTAGTAATTGTGCCTTACTGAGAGGCTGTTATCTTAAAAATAATTGGATATAAATGTTATCTACTCAGTAGTAATAGGTCAGTTTGCCAGCCGCCATCTCTTAAGCCTGACACAATTGTGACTTTTAATCTTTGCCTTTACTGCAGATTTGTTTGTGTCATTTCAGGTTGAAGCTATGACCTTCTTCTAGATCATCTCAGCTGAGTCCCCTGCGGTCAACTCACAAGTTCAACGTACAAAGAACTGACATAAAGTACAGGAAGTTGACGTAAGATGCAGGGCATCCGCTGTCAACTCACAAGACCGGTTCAAGCTTCAACGACTAAAGTACAGAGAAGTTGACATTAAGACGGATTGTGGACTGAGAGTGGTGTTACTTGGTCACCGTGTATGCGGCGGGTAGCTCGGCTTTCGCCTCTCCCCAGATCATACATTGCTTATCAATCGGATACTCATAGACGCAACTGCCCGAGTTCCTTCGTATTGGTAATATTGCTGAACCACAACCACGAGCACAGCTACATGGATGAGACACTTGAGATAAGTATCTTCTATATCAACTCCATGAATTACCCCATTTGCGTCAGTGACCAGGGCTCTCTTGTTGAGTATTAATGTGTCATGATCATCTCCATGAATTACCCATTGCTTACGACCAGGGTTTTCTCTTGTTGAGTATTATTGTGTCATGTCTATGCCCATGTCTGTGTCATCCCAGCGGTTACTCAGCCTGATATTGGAGCTACAACAAGGCCGAGGTTCCCACCTCGATATGTTGGTAGTGAGGCATTTAATCAAAGCAGGTTTACGATTTGGGCCATAAATATTAAACATTTATAAACAATGTTACTATTTATAACCAAATCAAACCTGCTTTGATTTGATTGTCCCTCCCTTCCTTCCCCTCACTCCACGGCCTTGCACACTACAGGTCTCGGTTTATCACAATGAGAAAGAGGATAGGAATGGTGTGAGCAGAGCCTTTATAGTAACTCCACTGGGATGAATGAGAGAGAGCTCCCCTAGGGGCAGACAACTCCCCTCTAGGGGAGACAACTTTTGGTTTTAACTTCCGTTTTAACAGTTTGTATTGTTCTTCCTAATGGAGATTAGGCATTTAATCAAAGCAGGTTTGATTTGGTTATAAATAGTAACATTGTTTATAAATGTTTAATTTTTCATACCTTGAATGGTCCCTGCGTTTCAACTATTCCCAGTTTCTCCCCATATTTTTTCTTCAATAATTTTTTTTATGACGATTTGTCACTAAAGATGTAGTCTTTTATCCAGTGTTACTTTCTCGGCCATACGTGGTTGCATGGCCGACCTGCAGATTTTTATTCATAAAATGTGTCCAATAACCGGGCAGTCATGCTACCAATAATTTATCAATAACCTGAAAATATGCGTCAAATAATGAAACTTCATTTTAGGATCGTATTTTGGAAATTTCGTTAAATTACAAATCTCACAGTGCGGCATAAAAATTGATTTTGTGAATAATTTCTACAATTAATTTTGCTGATGAAATTCTTAAACTCAAAGTTTGGTAAGTAGGTGCAAGCATTGCATGTGAGAAGATGGAAATAAAAATATGAGTGAAATAACCTTGAGTGTGACATTAAACCGCCCTACCCCCTACCCACTGTTCGGTTGATCTACATATGGACCGGGTCCTTACCCAGGGATATATTGACCACGAGGTTGGCATATGACTATCGAAGTGTGGGAGCCAATCTGTCATGGGCTAAAATTTCGTCTTCCTGTGTGGAATATCCTCGGTGTTGAAACTTTACTCTAGCCTTCAAGGTCTTGCCCACCTCAATCCATGCTTTTTCTTGCGAACAACTGCCCCCGTAGCAGTTCGTGCGTGTGATAGTGTTGGATGTTTCCTTGTAAGGGCATGGATTGGACCCTCACATGAATTGTTTGGTTCTGAGAGTATTCCGTTACTGGCTGTATGAACGGGACCGTTGCCGCTATGGCAACAGGCCCGCAAAGCAAGAGTTTTGGGGGGTGTGGGCGGTGGTATTAGGGTGAAGTGGTCTCTATATATAACCCCATGCTTTATATAAAGCCACAAATTTATATAAAGCATGGAGTTATATATAGAGATCCCATATTTCGACACTTCACCCTAATACCACCGCCCACACCCCCCACAACTCTCGTTTTGCGGGCCTGTGGGGCTGGAGGAGGTATGCTCAAGGGGCGCTGACGGCTGTTGCATTGGGACCGCCTGTCTTCTCGGTTGATGGTTTGAAGCTGGCTGACTCTCCTTCCAGGGGGAACAGGTGCATCGTCAATCAGGGGTATGGGCTTTTAAGTCCAATAACAGGTGGTCGTGCAGACGACTTATTTTGGCGCGAACTGCCTGCATGAAATATTTGATGTTCTGAGAATGAATTCGACTCGATCCATAACGCAGATTTGTGATCTACCGATGGAATTGTTGAACAACAAGAAGCATTGGCAGTTCAAAGTAATGTTCCCAGACGCCTTGTCTTGAGGTTATCTGAGATTATCTGTCCAACAAATCACAGATTTCGATGATGGGGCCCGTTGGTAAATAAAATCGGCGATGTTTGAATTGTCCTTGGATGCGCACATTAGATCATCAAGAACTACCAAGTTGGTCTGCTCGGGATCGAAGTAGTAACCTTGAACGATATCGTGGGGAATGCTCGGGACGAAGTTCATTCTTTAACCGCGCATTCTAGTAGGTGGGCTGCCATTGACGATAGCACCAAACAATACGGGTATAGCTTATGAAGCCTTCCTCTAAGAAATTCATCACCCATGATGACTTTTCTCACCCCATCGGGCCGCTGACCGTCATCGTATATGGATGCTCTACTCCGCCTGGTTGACTCATAGGTTGTGTTCAACACACGGCTCAGTACTGATTTGCCTCATTTTAAAGCACGAAAACGGATGTCAAGCCATTATGACATTTTTTAATGAAAAATGTTCCGTCCTATAAACCGATCAAACACCATTGTGGATTCCTTAATTACAATAATAGGGTATAGGGATATATCTGGTATTGCTTTACTTCTTTATTCTTCTAGAATATGTAATTAACAAATCATCGAGATTGAAGGGCCCTGGATCATATTGTATGGGGCCACTGAGAGTATACACAGTAGGTCCGCAGATAGTTGAAGAATAAAGGCGTCATATCTGATCATTAGACCGAAGATCCGTCTATTATAAGAGCTATCACTTTGAAAGCTCGACCACATATACGAACGCTTGGATTATTAATGTGGAACAGCCCAACCGCTCATCGAAACTATCGGTTCACTTCGTGGATTTCAGGTCGGAATGGTTCAATCGCGAGAACTTGCAAACTTTTTATATGCTTCAGTGCCACCAGCCACGTCGATATAGCCCAGCTTAGCACATATATAAAACTATAAATTTAACATCGTTTCATGCTCATTAGTATTTATCGTACCCTTCGCATTCATTTGCATCTTGCATGTTGACTTACCTTTTTGTTCCTGTGCGTTGCCTGTGTAGGGGCCGAAAGTAGTATATAAAAGCTAAATCTTGTATAAATTGCGGAGGAGGGAAATCAGAGGGGAAATGAGGGTTGAACACGTCACATGCGATGACGACACATCCGAGGCAAAGGTCATGTGGAGGTCAAAGCCCATGTGAATGTCAAAGGTCATTTCCGGGTCACGTGACTTCCGGTGTCTATCTGCGCATGTGCAGTTGGGGACTAGTAGACAAAAGGACTTGGAATAGATATTTTGGGGTCGAGGCGGGCATACGGGATCGGGGATGGTGTCATCTTGAAGTTCTTGGCGTGTAGAGGACGCTTTGGGTGGTTTGGATGGGCAGTGACGTCATGCTGCGCGTGTGCACTCGAGGAGTAGTAGCGAAAGTGGGCATTTTGGAGGTGTGCAGGGGCATATTTGAGCGATTGAGGGGTTATATCTCATCCAAATATGGCGTGTGGGATTTCATCTTAAAGCTCTCGTGGTGTAGAGCACGACTTGAGGGATGACCACGTCATCTATGACGCCATTGGTGACGTCATCAGCAGGAGTAGTTGGGAAAGCGGGCATTTTTAGGGTGCATGGGGAGTGATTCAGGGACTATTCTTGGTCCGACTGGGCCGTGTAAGATATGAGTTTGAAGCGCTCGTGGATCAGCGCCCGACTGGACTGGTGAAGAGTGAAAGTAAGACAATGCCGCGCATGCTCGGGCAGAAAATTGCATGTGGCAAAGGGTCTTTGAGTGGACGTTTTGAAGCCGAGGTGGACCATCCGTGGTCCGAATGGGTCGTGTGAGGTGTCCTAGTAAATTTATTGTGTTTTTCTCTGTATGTGAATTATTATATGTATGTTATCTGAGGAGAGTGCCCCGTGGCCTTGTGGCTGTGCACAATCCTCATAAAATTAAATAAAGCATTACATTACATAGTAAAGCATCCGACTGGCGTGGTCATTTTGTCCTGTTTCATGATTCTACGCATGCACAGTCTGGCAGTAGTATAGAAAGCGTGCATTTTGGAAGTACGCAGGACTGTTTCAGCGATGGTAGGGGTATTCTTGGTCCAAATATACTGTACCAGAAGTTCATAAAAACTAGAAGTGTCCAACGATCACTTAGACTAGGTAGACGGTAATGGCCACCGTCGTCCTTCCTACAACGCTTCATGTGACGTATGTTATAAAATCCCACTTTGCGCAGATCTGTTTGCAGTCGTTATTAGTCGGCAATTGTCGGCAGCTGGATTAACTAAATTTGAACTGAGAAATCATGGGAATTATCTGGCGCACGCATTTTGCCCGTACGCTACGATACGGTGACTCAGAAAACCGGTTGTGCTGACATCGGGTTCAACATTTATATCGTTTGATCCAAACTTCTGCCCAACGTAGGTCTACCTGTACTTCCGACTCCTGTTGTCTTCTTTTACACATTAGTTCGATATCCTAAATGGGTAATACATCTTTTATAGAATTACGTCATAATTCGCCATGAACATTTTTATGAGTCTTTTCCTGACATTCCAAAATTGTCTCCCCTGGCAGATCACCAGTTCCCGCTAGGAGGCAATGTTTTCAACTGGATGCGCTAAAGCAGGCAACATGCCGTCGATGATACTGAATACATCTTTGGACACTTCTAGTTTTATGGACTTCTGAATGTACCTGGTCTCATATTGAAACTATTGAAAGTAGTAGAGAAAGCGTCGCTCGGGTGCGGCCTTAAAACATACACCTCTTTACACTAACCCATAGAGAGTGACTTGTGAACCTTGAAGATACATGCAAACACAAGACCCCTGAACTCCGGCATGTCGGTGGTTTGGGCAGGGCATGAGAGTAGCAGGGTGGAGTTACCTCCCCTCCTGGGTACAAAGTGTTTTTACCAAAAAAAAATGTGACACCTCAAACCAAAATTAGATTTTCAAACAATTTATTAAGCTGTTTGATTAGCAGGCCTGCAAGTGGCTCACAGTGAAAATATAGGAGGAAATTTGCCAAATATAGGAGAAATGTAGGAATTTTCTTAATAAAATATAGGAAATAAGAAAGTGTAAAGACAGGTCACTACTACATTGTATGTTCCAAAATTGGTAGTTTTTTTGGTGTTTAATAAAATTATTTCCACTCACTGCGGTCATAGTTGTGGTGGTTAAGGAGACCTGTTCTGCTGCTTGGTTCAAGAAAGAGAAATTTAAATGTTTTCATATTTGCCGAGCGAAGCGAGTCAAAAAAAAAATCTGAAATGTATTTTCCCATGCCAAATTGACTCATTTCAGAGCATTGATGAAGGTTTTCATGAGAAAAATTCAAAATATAGAGGAAATATAGGAGGTTTTGAGTAAAATATAGGAAAATATAGGAATGACTCAAAAATATAGGAAGTATAGGAGGCACTTGAAGGCCTGGTATAGGAAATATAGGAGGCACTTGGATTAGGTGAAAGAACAAAGAATGGTTTTGGTTTGAGCTGTCGTACATGTTAAATAATTAGACTACAATTAGCGACAAATCTATTTTGGTTGAAAATCAATGTTAGATTGAAAATCCCTGTTTATTAGGATCTATTAGATTGAATTTTCAGTTTACATTACATTCATTATGCAGGCACGGCGGAAGCAATTGGTGATTGGGGGGGCCACTATCACAGCACAAATAGGCGCGGGTCCAGGGGCCGCCCAGGCCCCGGAAGCTCCAGGGGTCTTAGATGGCCGGAGACGCGTTCTAGCGTATTTCCGAGGAATAAAACAAGAAATCTTCACACATGTAATTTCTGTATTTTTTGCCTGTTTTGTTGTTTCTAATTTTTTTTATATTCCCCGTCAAGAAAATTAGAATGTTCGGAAGTAGAAATAAATTAAATGTTAAATATATATCATTTCAATCAAAAGATATCTAAACAACACAGATGTTTTCTACTTGTCATGCTTGTTGTGGAGCCGAACACAGGTCAACTTATGAGTTTGAATGAGCCATCCTCCATGATACAGTTGTGTATACCGGATCTCCATACCAGGTCTTGTAGGCAGATTAGGGCTGTACATGTATTACTGTAACTGCCCGTTTAAAATATCAACCAACGGACGGAGGGTGTTTTTGGGCAATACGCTACCTTCGTGGAATCTCCGTTTAATTAGATTAAAGCCAAGTTTAAGGAAGCTTCTTGAAATTGGAGCATGCTAGGCACTGACATAAGGCATTCCAAACAGAGAGGAGAGAGAGACAGAGAGAGAGAGAGAATTATAAGTTTAATGTCTCGTTCAGCAATATTTCAGCTATATAGCGACGATCAAACAAAATTCTACATACTCAAGTCCCTAACTTAGTGATCTAAAGCATTAAAACAGACACACATCAAAACTTATGTAACAGCCCGATTTCGCTCAAATAACCCAAGATGCAATCCTCCGTCACCCGACTAAAAAGATCTTCCAAAGTATTCGCTCGATAAAAAGCATCTCTTACAATGTTAAAATCTTGCTGCACAGAATTGGAACTCCTAGGAACTCCATGGCATACATTTTGGAACTGGGCAGACAAAGGATGGCTATGCCATAACAAGAGGGGGATGGCATAAGCCATTCCAACTGGAACTCTAATCCATCCAGATCAGAACACCACACTGGACATGGTGTATTCGATTTGCCTAACCGGCATATGCCATTCAAATCAAGGAACTCATGTTCTTATTTCAAGAAGCTCCCTAAGTAGAGAAGAAACTGAAGGACAAACTCTTTGAAGTCCAAGAGGAAACAACATGAGGGCGTATCTTAAAAAAAGAAAATCTCGGGTAGACTATAAACATCTGACTCATAAAACATAAACAGTGTACCAACTAATTAATCGAGATCAATGTTTGTACTGTATATATTTATTATTGCTATGGACAAATTTAAAAAAAAAAAACAAAAAAAACAACATCTGACTCCAAAGCAACCAGATGGAGATATTGACTGGCAATAATTCGTTCATGGACATGTTTGTAGTGTAAAAGCACGGATTTGACAGACAAACCATGACTTAATTGAGATGATGAAATGAACAAGCATGCCCCTCATGCTTATTGAAAAGTAAAATTTGCATTCAATACAGATATAGGTTTTCCGCTTTATCGTTTTCTATTTTATCAGTTTCTGCCTTTTTTCGGGTTTTTTTGTTTGTTTTGTTTTGTTTTGTTTTGTTTTGTTTTGTCTTTTTTTTTTTTTTTTTTTTGCTGAAAATATTGGGGGGGGCCATGGCCCCCCCCGCCCCCCCCTGTTCCGCCGTGCCTGTTATGTTATTTACATATTTGTTTGCCACAATTGAAAATCTTCCATATAAATGCGTCAAAAATACCAAATATACAACAGAAGATCCCAATTTTTTCGAGGCTGATATTTCAGTATATATACTGCAAGAGAAAGATCATTTGGCAAGTTTGTATCGAAATTAAAATCAGCTTCATTACCGTCACACTCCCTTTGAGGTTTTCGCATGTTAACATCACATATCCTTTATTCTCTCTGTATTTCACACACTTTGGTGAAAGGACCTGGCATGGTTTAGGGAGAATTCAGCCGCTGATGCGGTGCGGTTACAAGCCAAAATGAAATATATATACAAGATATTTGTCGTGCGTTCTGAATAATTATCAGGCATGGAATTCAGAGTTTTTTAATACCGGTAACAGATAATAGACCTTCATGTGACGGAAGATCTTTGGCACTTAAACTAGACGTAACTGGGAACAAATCCTCGCTAAATCGGGCCAGGTCCTATCCAGATTAAATTACTTAGACATGTCTGCAGTTATCAACTTTATTCATTCAAGATAATCAATGTACCTGGTTTAATCATCTCTGAGTCGAAGGATATAGTTATTCGTTTGAATCAAGTATACATCTTTAAGGGACCATGCAAAATTGATCGAGGGGGTAGGACCGGTGAAACAAGGAAAATCAGTTAAAAACATCCTTGATCCCCCTTATCTTCGAACCAAAAAAAAATAAGAGTCCTATCTGGATCTTGGGTAAAAAAAGTTCTGGTCCTATCTATGTTGTGACCTACATGTACCCGGCTTTGGTGAGCCGCATCTGTAAACATCACCCCCTAACCAATATGTGATATGCACATATACTTTTGCACATTTTTATAAGTATGGAACAGTGGTGCTCAATGTACATGATTTTTCATTGAAATTATTTGTTGATATTATATAGCTGTGCCAAAACTGTTTTACAGGTTTAATGATAATGAACGTTTAGAGTGTATTTGACATGCTAGTTGGTCAGTGATAAAAGGGTCTTTGTTTCAGTGGTTTCATGTTGTCAGGCATATACACTGTAGTTCACAGATACCAGACTGATATTTAATGTTGATATTTAGAGTATTTTATTCACTATCCCAAGTGTCCTGTTCTTTTGTATGCACCTCCCCCTCCGATAGGAAACCCGCCTAAGCAAAGTTTTTTTGTTATGCAAATAACATCAAGCTTGACACATATGGTCATCACCTAGAAGCCCATTAATGATACATGTACATGTCTCTGATACCATTCAACTGTTCAATATGGAAGTTGGTGCATCATCCGATCGATACATCAAGAAACTTTCAATAAATTACCAAGCCGGCTTTTCTGATTGGGCAGAAGCCTTGGTGGCCATCTTTAATTTTTGCACTCATTAATGATACATGTACATATCTCTGATACCGTTCAACTGTTCAATATGAAAGTTGGTGAATCATCGATACATCAAGAGACTTTCAATAAATTAGCCAACCGTTTTTTTCCGATTGGATGGAAACCTTGGTGGCCATCTTTTATTAATGATATATGTACATATCTCTGATGCCATTCAACTGTTCAATATGAAAGTTTGTGCATCATCGATACCTCAAGAGACTTCCAATAAATTACCAAGCCGGTTTTTTTGATTGGGCAGAAGCCTTGGTGGCCATCTTTAATTTATGCAAAATCATCAATGATACATATCTTCAATACAATTCAACTCTTCATTTTGAAATCTCATTACCGACATATCTCAAGAATGACATCCCTGGGCACACCATATGGCCATGACCCAGAAGCCTATCGAATCAGGACCCAGAGTCGAAGAGTTTTCAGATGCGCAGCTTCGTATTTTTTTCTTAATTTTTTTGTTTTTGAAAAAAAAAACCTCTTGGTCCTATGGATAGTCCGGTAAAAAAAATGTACCTAATGTAAAAAATCTATTAATATATCTATTGTAAACTCCTGGTCGAATTGACTCGAGTTACCCGTATTAAACCACTGGCCTTCAATCGGGGTTCGCATAGAAAGTTTATAACATCTATACATATATCTTGGCACCCTACAGGTACGTGTTATCTGTCCAAATCAACCGACTTTTGAGATTTCCTCACCTGTCGTCTTAGCGGCCCGAACGCTGCCATTAACGTGGTCCCTGTTCCCACAAGACAGACGACCGCAAACAAAGCTGTCGTCTTATACAGACAGACTGACCCATGGCAAGTTTTGCCCCCTTGGTCTCCAATAGCGGATATATAAAAAATGCCAAACGCTTCTTGGAAAACCAATATGGCGACGGATAAAAATGTATCACACAGTCCGTAAATTTTGCCGTGGTTACATTTGTCATAGTTCTCACAAACCATGACATTTATCAATGCATAAACCCCGCGTGCTAATCCTGCCCCTATATTGGCTGTAACAAAATATCCTATACTGGCAAAATTGGGTAGCCAAGCAAAGAATCCGATCGTTGAAGACAGCCCAAAAAGAGCATATATCACAGCTCGATGAACTTGTGATTTGACTGTGTCGTTCAACACTCCCATGACCAGCCTCGACGATCCTTGGCAAAAACGATGCACGACAAACAACGTGGTCGTATATGACTGAAACTGGAGAGATTCTGTGAAAAATGGAATATTTGTTTCGAATGTTATCGCAATTCCCAATAATAAAGCGAATGAAGAGGCGCACAAAATAACGGTTTTATGGCACAGTATGTCCAGATAGCTGTAGCGTTCACCCATAGCGTAATTCGCGTCTTTCCGATAGTCCAGTTCCTTGTCCGTTGGTAATGCCCTCTTTTCTTTTGGAAGGATCGGACTGCAGATGAATATGACACCGGCCAAACTGAGAAGTGTTCCAAGTAATAAGAGGAAACTGGACAAGTGTTCTTTCTTCGAATTCTCCGAATTGTTCTCACTGAAGAGGGCAGCGAACGCAAACACGGCAATAAGTGGGCCAATGGTGTACAGCGTTGCCAGAAAGGCGAAGGCTTTCCCTCGATGACGTACGTCGAATGTATTCAGACCAGACACCATCGTTGGCATAAGAATGAAGCTCTTCCCATGACCTGCAAGATATAAACGTATGTGGGTACACATTACCAGAACAGAACCTACAAGACGCAAAAAGCTGGTATGTGAATACGCGTTACCAGAAGAGTAGCCTACCTACAATACGTGGTAAGTATGAGGATACACGTTACCAGAACAGTACCTACAATACGTGAAAGAATGTGGATACACATTACCAGAACAGTACCTACAAGACGTGAAAGAATGTGGATACACATTACCAGAACAGTACCTACAATACGTGAAAGAATGTGGATACACATTACCAGAACAGTACCTACAAGACGTGAAAGAATGTGGATACACATTACCAGAACAGTACCTACAAGACGTGAAAGAATGTGGATACACATTACCAGAACAGTATACAACACGTGAAAGAATATGGATACACATTACCAGAACAGTACCTACAAGATGTGAAAGATAGTATGTGGATACACATCACCAGAACAGTACCTACAACGACGTGAAATTATGTGAATACACATTACCAGAACAGTACCTAAGAATGTTCGGTGGCTATAAGAGTGTCCCACTCCTATCTTACAACCCAGCTAGGACACATAGGGGGCAATCGTTCGTTCTGAGTTGCAATAGAAAATGATATGAAAAAGGACACTAATTCGATCAGGACATTCTTCCATCACATCGGTACAAATTACCAGTTTGAATTCCAACAATTCCTTGTTCTTTTTTCATTTTATAACTTCCAGCAATATCTGCTTCAATATTATTGGATAAAATCGGTATAACTTGCGGATTTTTTACTTTCTTCGGATTCAGCTTCTCTAACCGCGACTTTTGCGATGTATATGGAATTGGCTAGAGAAGATGAGCTAGATTGGGAACTAAACGTGTTCGTTGAATAACCAAGCGGATGATGTAGACACATTTTCAAAATTTTTGTTCTTTCATGGATCCATAAGCACGGTTGTTTGATTAGTTCTGTGTATTGGTATCAAAACGTTGCAGATCTTGGCCTATAAATAATTATACTTTGTCCTTCACAAGCTTTCCGTTAAACTTTCCCGAATGTCAGCTTTAATTCCTTGAAATTTATCGTGAATGCATTGAAGGATCGAACGTACCGTATTGAATAACTCCTTTAAATATTTAGGAGTATTGACTAACCTGCAGCAAAGAAGAGTATTGATAGCACCAGGTAACGTCCCTGGAAAAACTGTGAAATCCTGCAGATACCAGAGACGATAATCCAAGCAGGAACATTCAATAAAAGGCCACATTTCACAGTCCATGATGCGCCATGCTTATCGTAGAAATAACCAGGAATAAGGTTGAGGCCAGTCCCCAGAAAATACATCGACGAAATGAGTTCCACTGAAATGAAGAAGGGTGTACACATAAAACACATATGCCAACATTCACATCATTTACATCATCTTTCCCCTATTCAGGCTTTCAAACATTTTCGTTCTTTGCTCGTGATTCGCTTGTCCAGTTACATGTACCTATTTTGCCAGATTCGACCAACAACCGATGTTTCGATTTTTCAATTTTAAATAAAGATTTTAACAGCTGCAAAACAACACAGTACCGTTCATGTGCCCAACATATAATGAATATAATATGAATATAATGCTGCTATTTGTACCATGTAACTTGGGAACAACCGATCTTTCGATTTTCAATAAAGATTTTACGGTACCGTACATCATGAATTCCAGCGTGACGGAATCACGGTTTGGAAGGTACCGGTACTTTAAAAGTTCGAAGCGCTCGTTATTGAAATTTTATTCTCTATAATTAAGCAGACTTTCTACGTCTTATCGCCTAGTTACTGCGGTCAACTTTCAAGTAAAGTATAATATCCTCTGAAATATTGCAATTTTTTTGTCATATAATCTTTTGAAATGTCCGTGACGGAATCACAGTAAAAGTTTTGACTGGTGCTGCTTGTCTATTTTTTTTTTTTTTTTTTTTTTCCCCTCGTAAAAGCGCGATTGGTTCATCACAGGGATTAAATCTAGTCCGTGATGGAATCACGAAAAAAGAAAATCGTGATGGAATCACGAGTACGCTTTTTTAAATCTTCTCGGTAAAAGAGCTTTAGCAATTACACATATTTTTCAAAAAAATATTCCCAGGTCAGATGAGAATTTATCACCTCTAATTATAAAATGAACTCTTATTTTGGTCAATGTATACAGTTCCTGTCACATGCATATCTTTTCTACAGATGTTTTAAAATAATATATACTTTTCAGTAAAATGCAACTTTTCTTCCTTGACAATTTCGAATTTACCGAGTTCACTAGGTTTATAAATTGCGGGATAAATATTTCGCGATTAAAACACATCTTCTTTGTTATTGGCGTGTCCCCTAAGATAGCTGTCTCCTTACATAAAAGGTTAAAATTAAAAGAGAAGAGTACGCCCAGTCTTCAAATGAACAATATAATAATAAAAATAGAGCATATATTAGAATACATGAAAAACGGATGCTACTGCAAGGCCCAACATAGGGACCCTCCAAACCTGAATAGGCCATATGCCTATTTCGGAAACCCTCACAACGGTGTAAACTGGTCGTCTCCTAAATACCGCAATATCGGACCCACTGTACGGTTCCAGTTGAGTGGGTGTGACGAGGATTTTCGATGAGTCGACCTCGCGGATTGGATAAACACGAATTACACAATTCCGTAGCACACGGTAAACCTACCTTCAGTTTGTGAAAGTCCGAACACCTCCTTAACGCTTTCACCAAATGCATTGAAGCTGAAGGCAAAGCTGCAGATAAACACCCCTACTGAACACAGTACGAAATGTACAACACGTTGTTCCGACATGATCATGTTTTCTACCGTGAGCTACCGACGAGCGCGACATACGTGTTCATCCGATAAAATCATGGCTGCAAGCATTGACTGAATACGCGTCCATTTATTCACAGCTGGGTTAATCACAGCTGGGTTCATCTCCGCCGAGGGTCACTTGTGGGGGTTCAGTATCGCTGAATACGGATGTCCCTGAATGATTCGTTGGTTGGTATTGAAAATCTACACACTAATTTCTTGCGCCAAGTACTAGGTGTCAGAAAAAGCACTCCATTATACATGCTTTACGGTGAGTTGGGTAGATTCCCTTTAGATATAACAATCAAATGTCGAATGTTTAGTTTTTGGACTCGAATTTTAGATGGGTGCCTAAAACCAAAGATGTGTTCCATAATGTATAGATTGTTGTTATTAGATACCGAGAATGGGACTTACAATCATAAATGGATCAGCTCAATTAGATCTACCCTGGAAAATACGGGAAAAAATATCACATGGCTAACTCAGTCGTTATCAATGTCGAGTACTGGAGAAAAAAAGAGCATTGAAAGGATATTGAAAGATCAGTACTTGCAGACTTGGTGCGAAAAAGTTTCATCATCGAGTAAATCAACTTACTACAAATTATTTAAAACAGATATTGCCTTAGAAAATTATCTCATTAACCTCCCCAAAAAATACAGAACTATCTACACTAAATTTAGGACAAGCAACCACAAACTACCAATTGAAACTGGTCGCTGGCAAAATAAATCTAAGGAAGAGAGAATATGTACTTTGTGTACCAGTGGTTCAATAGGTGACGAATTTCATTATATTTTCCAATGCTCTTTTTTCCTTGATATAAGAGAGATATGTTTACCACGGTATTACTGGAATAATCCAGATTTGTTTAAATTTGCAGATATATTCAGAAATAACTACCCACCCAGACTAATGAAATTATGTAAACTAATTAATGCTATCATGGATAATTTCGCAGATTGATAGATGTAATATCTGTCCTGGAAAATCCACTAGCTATTTATTTGCTCGTGTTGATCTGAATCTACGTTACATATAATAACGAATATACTCCCAATCGCCATTTTTATATTATTTATCTGTATGTATCCTCATATACCACAATTCGTGGTCTGAGCGGAATAAAGTATTGTATTGTATTGTATAGTATTGTATTGTATTGTATTGGTGATATGAAACTAGAGAGTCCGGCGACATATCTGATGAATTGTTCATTTTTTGATACCAGTGCAAGACTTTGCTGGTTATTCAAGCTGGCTCATGCTGATTAATTTGCGATATGGTGTCATCCTCAATTCACGTTATAAAAGACTACAGGAATGTTTATAAAACTTGTCCTATATTCAGCTCCTCGACAAGATGTTTATGGGTATTTGAACTAGCGTAACACCCACAATTGATGCTCTGTCAAAAATAGTTAAGCGTTAACTGATGTGCAGACATAGGAAAGTCAATAGGTATCGATGTTTACTTCTCAGTTTTAATCTGTGACGCCACAGTGGGGCCATCTTCAACTTTCAGCTTACATTAGAATTGTTCCCAACCCCAGTTCTGATTTCGAACATTTTCTTCCAAAATATGTACCGGTATATTTGTGTTTCTGGCGTTTCATTCGAATAGCAGGCGTTCTGTTTGATATGAAAATTGGCAAAAATATTGACAAATCTATGTCTCTTGATTATTATTACACCATAGAATTGTATGGTAGGCCCTATATTTGAAAGGACCTTTAAAGCAAGAATCCTTGAAGTAGCTTATTGAAGTGGAAATCGGAGCGATTAGAGTGTTATTCCCTCTCAAGAATCTGAAGCTTCTAACGTAAGGGAAAACCATCAGCTGAAATGTCATGACATAACCCTATAGTATAAGTAAATTTGAAATGATGCCCTAAACGGATTTTCTTCCAAAGTATAACATTAATTATCCTAAGAAAAAATAAAAAAAATACCTTATTCTTCACAAAATATTAATTTCCTGGTCTTCTTACTCGCTATTGTTGAGAAAATTTTACAGAAATAAACAATTAAAAAAAAAGCTGTATTCATAAAATATCATATACTACCTCATTTTGGTATCGGACGTCACTGTGACGTCATCAAGACAGCTATTTAGATTTTTCTTTAAATTATACCTGCTAGGCAATTTCCAGGTTGTGACTCTGACTTCACCCCTATACAAATGCCTGGCGCGCAGCCGCATTGCGTCTTTTGTGCTGAGCCATTGAGAGAGCGTGTTATATTTTTCAGCTGGCTACGTCATCACAGCTGATCACCGCGTGGAGACGGGCGGTCATATTGCAAACAACATTTGACAGGCTAGCCTTCCGTTTCACGCTGAGAGCTATTGTAAGCATTAATTGATAATGATCCTGGAAAATGGATCAAGCATGTGGTAGATGTGACCAGACAATCAACAAGCGTGCGTCTTTCAGAAAATTATATCGTGGCCATGTGTATCGAATGATATCTGTGTTTCATGTCGCCGGTCTTGAACTTAGTGAGAGAGGTTAACACAACACAAATCAACGTCAACACAAAATATAATATTGAAAAATTTCTCAGCCAAAATTACTCATCTGAAGGTATATATTGTTATGTATTTATGTGCAACAAGTACGTAATAAAAACAATCAGTGAAGGAGGTGGACGAGAAATATGCATCGGAACACATCATTGACCTAATTTCCTCACAGTACTAAATATTAAATAATCAGAAACCTGCAGTTAAATGTGTTTCCCTGGTTATAACAATAAACAATATTAAGATTTTGTGTGAAAATAACGGATTTCAGTTTAGCAACTGTGCAACTGTGATTCAATTTAATAGATTCAGTTTTTTTCAAATGGCAATTTTTTATCAAACTAAGTTATTTAAATTTGCTCAAACTAAAAAATGTTTATCAAATGAGTTGGCTTTGAATTAAAAAATGACAATAACAGTATTATCACAATTTTCAGTAATATATTTAAAATTTATTTTATAATTTATTATTGTTATTTTATTAATATAATTTACCTGTTATAAACTTACCATCGAATCACCGCATGAGCCTCGTCAGCGACAATAGCCGCCGTGGTTTTCCCGTGTTTAATTAGCAAATCGCGGTCCCTTCCTGGTTTAACAGTTATTCGAGGCTTGAGAATACAAATGAATAAGGTCCCTCCTGTAGTTTTTCTCTGTCGCAATCGCCAGGTCCAAGATATGTGGCAGTAAATCCCAGGGTTCGGAGAACATTTACTTGCTCGTTCATGATGGAAGTTAACTGCCAGATCACAAACACCAGTCCGGTTTTTCAAACAGGACGCCCCTCAAAGATTTGCCGCTGTTCGTTCTCGTCAATATACAACCCCACGCCTATGTTGATTGGCTCGCCGAAGTTACGCTGAGCTTTTCGGAAATCATCGGCCCCATTCGGTAATCTCAACAAGTTCGCTTCATTTAGTAACGGAGGCTGTTGATTGGGCGAGAGTCATGCGCAGAAAAACTGCGCGCCGCAAATGCCCCACTTTGACATCAGAGGGTATATACGACAATAGGGGATATACAATCTGATGCCATGAGAATGGGCCTTCACCAGCTCGGCACCATATAAGAAAATGATCTTATGTACCTCTACACCAATCTAATTAAAATTAAGAACTATCTGCTCCCCCATTTAGATATGTCGTACGATTGGGGAGCATTGAAAGGATATTAATTTCTACACGTATGGCTATTTGTCGAAATCTCTAAATTAAATAATGATATCACTGAATGATTTACGACGCTTTCTGTTTATATGGTATACGCTATATTAATCCGGCGGCATACTCGATATTGGGGCTGATTTTTAATATTTTTATACCAGCGTGATACATGTAGCCTGGTCGAATGCTCTATGCTGTTATATATTGACGAAAATTGCACCAGCGTTCGATCAGGCTATACATGTATCACGCTGTTATAACAATATTAGGAATACAGAGACTACAGAGACAACATGAACAAGAATGGTGTGTTCTATATATTTTTATTGTCCCCATCATCACATACACACCTCAGCTGTAGGGGCCACTGTTAGTGTGTTTACATTATTTTTGCATGCACATGTGGTGGGTCTCCCCGGGAAAGATACCAGTCCGTAGTCGAAGGTGGTCGAGGGTGGTTTGTTTCAGATCGAAGACCATATACCCGTGTTAAGGTGCTCCCGCATGTTAAGGAGCTGTCGCATCTTGAAAGGCTTCCAATTACAAATTGAGTGCGTCCGGGGAACATCTGCCTCGCCAGGTGCAGCAGTTGCGTGGTATCAGGTAGTGGGCATTTAAACTGATGTTCTGATGTTCTTTGTTTTACTGAACAGATTCTGCGCAATGTAGATGATGCTGAACCGCCGATGATGACTGCATTTGGTGAAGAGTTGGGTGATCTGCGCATCCGTCTTCACCATGAGATCATCCAGAACCACCAAGGTGTCCGGTTCCAAATCGGCCAGGTTGTGTAGGCCTTCCACGAACGTGATGTTGGAAATTGCTGCATACGCCGCCTGCCATTCTTTGTAACACCACACGACCCGGGCAATGGGTGGGGTAATCATGCTGTTGGCGTAGTGGAGGAGTTTCTGGACGAAGTGCGTCTTGCCGGAACCCGTCGACCCCGCAATGAGGCAAGTGCAGGGATGTTGCCACCGGTGGTCCATGGTTGAAGGAGTATCCGCTGTCGTGATAAACCGCTGTTGTAAATTTGGTACGAGTGAACCGGGGTCGTCGGTGCGTCGAGCTTTGGTACCGTTGTCGACGGGTGTTCACTGCGGGTCGTCGTACTGGATACTGCAATAATTGGTGTAGGTGTTGACCTGGATTGTACACGTGGTGCGGTAGTGGTCGCTGGATGAAGAGGTTTGACTGGCCTAGAGGCGGTCAGTAGACTGGTTTGACTGTCACTCACAGCAGGTGTCCTAGGTGGAACGAGTAGAGTGCTGAGATAGGCTACGTCGTAAAGCACATCTCCGAACAACACATCCAGCAGGGTTAGCAATGTCACTATGAGGACCACTTGTGCTTTGCGCGTTTTTGGAGACGCTGTGTTCAGAGACGGTTGCACTGTGTTCATGGTCGGGCGTGGAATGAAGGATGACGGCGGTGGTGTCTGGTTTTATAGTCGTTTCATCTGGTTGACCGCGACCCAGGAATTGAAGGAACTGGGCCAGCCTTGTCATTTACTTCTGACAATATGGCGGATTGTTTCAACGACCTTGCTGTTGGTAAGGTTCAGCCAATCAGCGAGTACTGTAGGTTCAACTTTTTCTCGCTTAGACCAATCAATAACGTACTGTTCCAAAGCAGACAGGACTATCTTCTGGTCGGCCTTCAGATTTATATTTCTCGGCTCTCTATATTTAGGTCCCTTCATCAGGAGTAGTCTTAGGTCCATATCACTCACCACATCAAGATCATCAGTCACAACTTGTTTGCATGGTGTATAGATAAAGTTCGACGATTCACAATCACAACTATAGCCCCCCGGCGTGTATAAGTTCCAGTCAAACTCCTTGACAGCATTAGAGTAATTGAATATTTTGGTGGCTATAGATTTAGTATACTTATATGAAATGCAAGGAGGTTCTGTGAACTTAAAATAGTTTGGTACAGTGTTGCGTACCTCTGGATCATTCAGGATTCGAGGTAAATTAATAATGTCCAGTCCTTTATCTAAGTAGTTGAGTTTCAAGAAAAGCCGACCTTGGGATGTTTCGATTATGTTCACTGGACGATACAACCGAAAATACGCTATATCTTGACATACTTTAGTGATTTTGGGTGGCATTATATTTCCTGAAGACGCCGATTGTTGTATATCTCTGGCTATATGATTTAAAGCTCTCAGAGGTAACGCATACAGAACTGTACGTAAGCTATGTGTACTATTGAGTGTGTTAGTTAAACCACTAAATAATTTAAAGTGATATGATCGTGAATCATCGCACTATTAAACTTTCTCCAACCATGGCTGCGATGTCTCCGTTGATGAGGGTTAAATAGCTGGGTAATATTGGATATATTTGAACGGCGGTTTGTAACATTGCCGAACCCACTGACATTATCATTTAAACCAAACGGAAACACTAACCCAAGCTCCAGCATCCAGAATAGTTCCCGCTCTCGGATTTTTCTCTCAAATCCAAAGGGGGAATCCTTGGTAGATGGATAGACGATGTCTATGATCTGGATACTAAAGTTGTCCCAGCCATGGTCGAGTGGTTGCTTTTTCCTAACGGATTTTCTGTGACCATTCACCCTAAGATGGAGTCTTGGGGTGGTCTTGCCAGACACCTATACCTTACATCGAGCTGCCCCCGTCATTTCCCACGGAACCGGGTCATCGTGGATGGTATAGACGCCCAGTGGCAAGCGGCTTTGGTCGATATGAGCGCCTTTGCCAAACACAACGATGGGAATAGGTATATCTTGACATGCATCGATATCCTGTTGAAGTATGCATGGGTGGTACCCATCCGGACGAAAACTGGGGCGAATCTCATAGCGGCGTTCAAGGACATCTTCAAGACCGGGCACAAACCCTTGTATTTGCAAACCGACGAAGGCACCGAATTCCTAAACAGACCCTTTAAGCTCAGAAGGTGTTCTTTTTTCACACCTACAATGAGACGAAGGCTTCCGTAATGGAAAGGTTCAACAGGACATTCAAAGGCCGCATGTACAAATATTTCATGTACAAGAATACACGGCGGTACATCGATGTTCTCCCGAAACTTCTGAGTGGTTACAATCGAGCCTATCACCGGAGTATACCGAGAGCTCCCATTACCGTGACCCAACGCAACGAAGCTCAAGCCCGGTGTATCTTGTACCCCATGCAATCGCAACGACGACCGAAGAAGGTATTCAAGGTCTGGGACCCTGTACGCATCAGTAAAGTCAAGGGCAAGTTCGAGAAGAGTTACCTCCCCAACTGGAGCGATAAGCACTTGCTGATTAAACGGCGCCTACCCCGACAACCGGGAGTCTATGAACTGGAAGATCTTCAAGGGGAACCGTTGAAAGGGACGTTTTACGAGCAAGAGTTACAGCCCGTGATGAAAACAAAGCAAGACTGCTCCACGGTGGAACGCATCCTGAAAACCGAGCGACGCCGCGGCAAGATGATGCACTTCCTGAAATGGCAAGGCTGGCCCAGTTCCTTCAATTCCTGGGTCGCGGCCAACCAGATGAAACGACTATAAAACCAGACACCACCGCCGTCATCCTTCATTCCACGCCCCACCATGAACACAGTGCAACCGTCTCTGAACACAACGTCTCCAAAAACGCGCAAAGCACAAGTGGTCCTCATAGTGACATTGCTAACCCTGCTGGATGTGTTGTACGGAGATGTGTTTTACGACGTAGCCTATCTCAGCACTCTACTCGTTCCACCTAGGACACCTGCTGTGAATGACAGTCAAACCAGTCTACTGACCGCCTCTAGGGCAGTCAAACCTCTTCATCCAGCGACCACTACCGCACCACGTGTACAATCCAGGTCAACACCTACACCAAGTATTGCAGTATCCAGTACGACGACCCGCAGTGAACACCCGTCGACAACGGTACCAAAGCTCAACGCACCGACGACCCCGGTTCACTCGCACCAAATTTACAACAGCGGTTTATCACGACAGCGGATACTCCTTCAACCATGGACCACCGGTGGCAACATCCCTTCACCTGCCTCATTGCGGGGTCGACGGGTTCCGGCAAGACGCACGTCGTCCAGAAACTCCTCCACTACGCCGACAGCATGATTACCCCACCCATTGCCCGGGTCGTGTGGTGTTACAAAGAATGGCAGGCGGCGTATGCAGCAATTTCCAACATCACGTTCGTGGAAGGCCTACACAACCGGCCGATTTGGAACCGGACACCTTGGTGGTTCTGGATGATCTCATGGTAACGACGGATGCGCGGATCATCCAACTCTTCACCAAATGCAGTCATCATCAGCGGTTCAGCATCATCTACATTGCGCAGAATCTGTTCAGTAAATCAAAGAACATCAGAACATCAGTTTAAATGCCCACTACCTGGTGGTGTTTAAAAACCCGAGAGATACCACGCAACTGCTGCACCTGGCGAGGCAGATGTACCCCGGACGCACTCAATTTGTATTGGAAGCCTTTGAAGATGCGACAGCACCTTAACATGCGACAGCACCTTAACACGGGTATATGGTCTTCGATCTGAAACAAACCCCCCTCGACCACCTTCGACTACGGACTGGTATCTTTCCCGGGGAGACCCACCACGTGTACATGCAAAAATAATGTAAACACACTCACAGTGGCCCCCACAGCTGGGGTGTGTATGTGATGATGGGGAATCATTGTACGTGGCGCAGACCCTGCTCTCGTGTGCTGTCTGTGTGAGATTGGACTCAATATCTTAAAAAGGAACGTGCCACTGACTCCGGCTCAGAAGGCGGAGTTGGCCAAGCATAAGACAGGGGTCTTATCTCCGGACCCTGGTCCAGAAGCGGGTCTCCCAAACACGGAAGAAAAATATCTTACAGAAAGGTGGATTTCTCGGGGCCATATTAGCGCCGTTGGCTGCCTCTGTGCTAGGGCCAGTATTGGGTGGACTCTTCGGTCGAACCACACGAAAAATGGCTCTGGTGGACCCGCGTCTGCTTCAAAGCCTCCAATCATCGTATCCGATCCCACCTACGGTGAAGACGATGAACACCCTCGATCACGAGATGCAACAAATTCTACAAGTACCAGGGTTAAGCGACAGTGACGCTTCAACGGTACATCACGTTCATGGGCAATACAAGGCCTCTGACCCAAGCCCGGTGTCAGTCAAGCAGCCAGCACAACCCATACCGCCGACCTCAGCACCGCTCCAACAGCCGTCATTACCAGGGGTACCACCCACAGCCCCACAGTGGGTCGAAGACGAAGTCCTGAAGACTGTACCTGCATCGTGCAAGAAACAAGCTGACCTGGTATTACAGCGAGTGAAAGACAATCCTAACATGTCAATCCCAACATGACTTGGAATGATAAAGCTGGTACAGAATCAGGTGGTCCCCGGTACCCACATGACGGATTTAGTGAATGACCTGATGCGTCACCGTAGGTCGCACACGGATCCTCAAGGATGGGAGGTGTTTGCTCAAGGCTTGAAAGACATGCACGTGCCACAGGAATTGGTGGGGAATCCCCAGCGCTTGTCCTGGATGTAGCGTGACCAGCAATCACCGATACGTGCACCCCGCAAGTCACAACGACAGACGCAACCCTCACAAACTTGGAAAGCCGAGTGGGAACCGGAGTCACCACCCAAAACACCACAATGGTGGGCACCTTCTTTTCACCCCTTTACAACACTACCCCTGAAACTACGTCCATCAAGATGTATGACATGTAGCAAGTCACCGCGACGATGACGACGCCGGGAACAAGCGCCCAAGGCCTGGGCACACTATTAAAACCAACAGCAGCAGCAGGAAACCCCAGTCGTCACGTTTTACCTCACCCTACCCAGTAACAGCTCGGCTGCGGTGTTTCCCAGCAACACCTTGGTCCATTATGTCACGCAGCTGCCACATCCCTTACATCTCCCCGGACGTTGGGAGTGTGGTCTAGTGGATATGCAGTACCCGTATACGTGGTACAACGTGCAACATGACACGGTGTGGTACGAAGTCGTGAACGAAAGCAACACCTATAACTTCACTCTTCCCGAAGGCCAGTACCCTACACCCAAAATATTCATCGAGGCGTTGGGTAACCTCATCAAGGGCAAGACCTCCGGAGCCAGTATGGACCTAACATGAGCAGACCTACATGAACTCGAGAAGCTCTGTTCTGATAACGTCTGATGTCCTGGAGTGCGACTGCTCCTGGTCTGTATCTGTAGGTTTTCTTCACACCTCCGGTGATTGGGACACTCTTCTTCTTTACCTTACGGAGCACCCTCACCCATTGTGGGGGGTCTGCTTAATATGCACCATTTTGTAGGGTGAAATTGCTCGCTAGGTTTATACACCCTCAACAAGTGAATTTTGATTGGCTACTTAAACTATCCTCGGCTATTCGATTGGTTAAAATTCTAACCATTTCATTGGTTAAAATACAGTACGTTGATTGGTCAATTTGAGTCCACTTTCCAACGTCCATGTTATGCCAGAATCCCTCATTTTGACCCCAAAAATGTGATCACCGGAGATTGCCGGAAATGACCGGAGGAGACGTCATCCGTGAGTGAATTTTGATTGGCTACTTAAACTATCCTTGGCTATTCGATTGGTTAAATATTCTAACGATTTCATTGGTTAAAATCACTGGGTTGACAAGGGACTACTTTCTCTGCGCGGAGGTGTCTCCCCAGTCGCATCACCGCCGATCACATCACCGCGGAGGAATACATCCCCCGTGACCCGGATGTCACACGTGACCAGATGTGACGTCATCCGTAACGTCACTAGCCTCACTTTTGAGCCTCATTTTTCCGACAGAATTTGTCGTCTTACTACTAGTACTACTATCATGGTTGTAACTTGTTGACTGATGGAAGGTGCACGAAGATGAAATTGTTCACGGTACCGTTGCGTAATTTACAGATCTCTCAATAAAAAGGCCAAACTCATCTTTCGCGCATGCCAGAGCAATTTGGCATAAGACAAATCCGCACAATATATCTCTGGTTCTGGCCTATTCATACGGCTTGCTTTATAGATCTATGTACAACCCCTTCATTGTATCAAACCTATAGAGATAGTTGTCAAGAATCAAGAGATCGTTGGAATTGAAATGCATATATTTTAACATAAACTTGCTTAGCTTTAGTTGTATACGTGAAATTTGACTGGAATTTGACAATATTTCGTTAGAAAGTAGCCCCTTTCTATCAGGATTTCTATTCAAGACATTGAAAACTGGGAAATTTCATTACATTCCCAATGCTAAATCGTCGATGGCCGATCGGTGTCCCTGATTATGAAGTACGCACTTTTGAAACAAGTACGTAATATATATCCTCGTACATTCAGGTATCATTCCGACTATAACTCGGGTCTTCCTGGCAAAGTACGCTAAAATTGGTACATACCACTGCTCATAAACCCGTAATAATTGCTGGCGGAGATGGTTGTACAGATGGTAGCGATCGTTTGAACTGGTAGAGATCTGTTTGCATAAAGACGGTGCAGCAGTGTTTTAAGGAAATTATTGCGGGGGGAGAGGTTCGAAGGGTTCCTATCACAAAACAGAAAACTTTTTTCCTGTGAACTGTCGCCGATTCTATTTTTTCTTTCAAATATGTAAGGCCGTTTGTAATATGATTTTTCTTAAGAAAAACAAAGAAGCATGCACCATTAAAGTGAGAAATAAAATAATTAATTCACACAACTTCGGTTTGGTCTCGCGCAGAATCCTTGCGCCTCGTTCACTCATGTGAAACTGACAGGTCTGGTGTCTCGGGTTCCAAGGTTAAAATCAATCTCCCCACAGCGCATGCTCCGTTTCACAGGCTCACTCCATTATGCCCATACACAGGGCTAAGTAGCACTGTTTTGTCAGATTGTTTTGAAAATTTAAAATTATTTTTTTTAAATTTTAAAATTTAAATTTTTTTAAATTTTAAAATTTAAATTTTTTTAAATTTTAAAATTTAAATTTTTTTTGAACATCTTGGAAACACTAAATTATTATATAGCTTACTATAATACTCATACATTGTCATATTTTAAAGCGCGAGCCCGTGTTTGCCAAGCATGGAAAATTACACTATATAGTACACGGTGTGTATCCAAACAGTGCAAACGATCTCTACCCGTAATGAAATTATCTCTACCGGTGCGTGAAGCGATAAATTGTTAGATGTTCGAGAGGAGCATGTCCGGTCAAGGCAAAATAATCAGCCAAGCACCGAAAAGGTCTGTAAACCACATAGCTCAGCGTACCCATATGAGTATCTAGATTTATAGCACGTGCAAGCTAAAGCCTGATGTCTTTTCGTTATTTTTTAATTTGGGACACAGGATTGCTATGCCGATTAGGAGAATCGACTCCATCATCAAAGAATGGTCTATTTTAGGGCATATCTGACTGTACACCAGCTGTGTTTGTCCCTTTAAGTATGGCTTATTGTTCAAGTAACTGAAATAATTAAGCCTCAAAGTCGTCCTGTTTGATTGGGAGAAGAATTTCAATCAAAATCATTATTCATTTTACAACGATCTCTACCATGAGTTTGTGATATGCATGTTTTTCTGTGTTGAAGTTGACAACGATCTCTATCAGCGCTTACAGTGTTGGGATAGGCCTACTCTTGGAGATTTATAAGCTGAAACCAATAGGTCTACAAGGGAAATCAATAGAGACAAAATCATATTACCATGTTAGGTCGATCCCGCTCTCTAAAATGGAGATAAAAGCGGTCGTTTGCTAAAAGTAACTTGTTATTTATCTAATTTAATAGGCCAAATATCTGTCACGCTACTGAAACAACATTGACTGGTTCTTAAAATGGCATATTAATTAAAGGACGTGGAACAATAGATAGATTAATGCGCCTGAAGTTTTGGAGCATTGGTTTCGAAGGAATCAAAGTTATTGAGCAAAAACGCCCCTTTTTTCCTCCATTTGATAGAGCGGGATCGCTCAAACATGGCAATATGATTTTGTCTTTATTGATTTTCATATATATTTATTGATAAGGGTCTCCCTCACATGATTACGTTGGGGGAAAAGAACAATGTGCTATCAACACGCTCATGCTTTTGGCAAAAAGATACATTTACCGGTACACAAATAAAGGCGATTTGAAATTGACAAAAAAAAGAGATGATACGATAAGGCGGCATTTTGGCCTATACGTGGTGCCGTTGAAATCGAAAAAATAAAATGACTCCATTTAGATCCTTTTTCCCCCAGGAAATAGCACATGATACGGATTCCAATTTCATGTCGTAATTATACGTAATCATAAAGCGATCCAGGTAGAACTTTCACATATTGTGTTCATATATTTTCTGTTGCCGTAACACAATTATTTTAGGACATTTCATCTTTCCGATGAGAGATGTTATCAGGGGAGTTAATGACGTCGCGAAAACTATGGAAATAGGAACACTCAAAGTTTTTTACATAAAAAAGTGGATCGAAGACCCACACTTTTTATTCGATGATAAAAAGATCGCATGACGGGGAAACAGTGTTCAAAATATCAGCATAGCTCACATGATGGTTTCCGAGTTTGGAGATTGTTCCGTAGTCTTAAAATGCAGTTTTCAACGCCATACATTTGAATTAAATGTAAAGTCATATAAAATTTATTCATTTATTATCGACTTTCCGGTGTGTTTATGATCCAATAAAAAACAATGCATGCGGATATATCTGTAGGCCTATGCTTTGAATTCCTTGCCTTGCTGCGCAGAAAATGTATTTTCCATGATTTTGGCAAAAACACCTGTGACATGGTGATATTCGCGGGTATATACAGAAAAATCTAGATCTAAGACCATTTAATTTATTTAAGTTCTGCTGATCAACACCCCCGCTATTCACACCACAAAATCTAGGGTTGGCCACGGGACTCGACAACGTTTCCACTCTCAGAAAGTGTTAAATTGAAATTGTTGTATGTAACACTATAAATGTCCGAGAATTGACAAAAAGCGTTGAAAAAAAAGAAGTTTTATATCCCACATTATATCCCAGTATGATGAGCAATACAACACTATAAGTAGTAGGGTCTACTGAAATTGAACCTTATTTCACCCGGATGTAAAAATATATGGGGAGGATTGAGGAGGAACTAGTGGCGCCATCTGTACACATTGGTGGCAAAAACCCGCACTAGGGGGAGACAACTCGATCTGCATATTGGCGGCTGTGGGAGTGTGGTCAAAATGGCGGCTGATGTGGGAGTGTGGTCAAAATGGCGGCTGATGTGGGAGTGTGGTCAAAATGGCGGCTGATGTGGGAGTGTGGTCAAAATGGCGGCTGTGGGAGTGTGGTCAAAATGGCGACTGTGGGAGTGTGGTCAAAATGGCGGCTGTGGGAGCAAACGAGGCGGTGGGGAGGTCACGGGGAGAAAAAACCCTCACATTACCCTCAAAAAAACCTCTAAGCCATATAATAATAATAAACATAATCTATAGGTGTTGTACCATGTTAATAGGATCAGTCTAGCATCTGTACCACCCTAGGGTCGAGCGTTTATTGTCCCGTGTATCTCCGCAGAAAATCAACAAACAAAATGGCGGCTCCAGGATGGTGTGGGGACGCCCTTTCCACATCACGGCGTCGATCATAGCGCCATCTGCACACACTGACGCAAGGGAGACAACTCGTGTGGCCCAAGGGTATGGAAATAGCCGTGTTGGAGCTAGGGGAGTTACTACTGGTCCAGTGGGGTCGAGTGATGTATCAATGTGAAGCCTATGTGAGGGGGCATCTGATGGGCTGGGTGTGGGATTGAACTAGCGTCATTCTGCGCATGCGCGGTGGCCCAAGGGTATGGAAATAGCCGTTTTGGAGTCTAGGGGAGTTACTACTGGTCCGATGGGGTCGAGTGAGGTATCAAAGTAAAGCTTATGTGAAGGGGCATCTGACTGGACTAGTGGGTTTGAAATAGCGGCCTTCTGCGCATGCGCGGTGGCCCAAGGGTATGGAAATAGACGTGTTGGGAGCTAGGGGAGCCACTATTGGTTCAATGGGGTCATATGAGGTATCCAAGTGAAGCTTTCGTGAAGGGGCATCTGACTGGACTAGCGGCTCGGGCGTTGTCACCATTCTGCGCATGCGCATAGACGTTTTGGGATGTAGGGGAGCCCCTAATGGTCCAATGGGGTCATATGAGGTATCCAAGTGAAGCCTAGGTGAAGGGGCATCTGATGGGTTGGGTGTGCGGTAGGAATATCATTCTGCGCATGCGCAGATGCAATGCGGAGCTCTCGTCCAATCAGAAGCGAGTATTTCAAATCCGCCACGGAGCTCTCGTCCAATCAGAAGCGAGTATTTTGACCCGGTGCATTATGGGACATATCCAAGATGGCGGCACGTATGTTCAAGATGGCGGCACATCCGGTGTCGAAAACTGGCCATTTTGTCGGGATGTGGTCACCTAGTGTCGAAAACTGGACCCTGTATGGGTCCCGCTAGACGTGTTGGAGCTAGGGGAGCCACGAATGGTCCAATGGGGTCGAGTGAGGTATCAAAGTGAAGCATTCGTGAAGGGGCATCTGATGGGCTGGGTGTGGGGTTGAACTAGCGGCATTCTGCGCATGCGCAGTCTGGCCGTAGTATAGAAATAGACGTGTTGGGGTGTAGGTGGGCCTCTAGTGGGTCGATGGGATCGAGTGAGGTATCCATGTGAAGCCTAGGTGAGGGAGTTACACTAGGGTGTCGTATCCATTCTGCTGCGCAGGTCACGTGGGGGTTGTGACGTCACTTGTGACGGTTTTTCACTAAAACTACCTCCAAACATAGAAGAGTTCTTAATGTTTCCTCTTAGACGTCCGTATGTTCAACCGCCGGGGTGTTTCCCGGCGCGGCCCGCCCCGGCCTCCCAGCGCGAGCGTGTTGGACGACTTCATATCCATCGGCATCTCGCCATGGTGTTCGGTGGGACCAGCGAACGTCTTTAGATCGAAACCCAGCATTTGCTGTAGGATAGGACTCAGTACGACACTCGCCTTGCCGGTGACGATAAGCTCTGCCTTGTCGTTGTGTGCGTTGTAATCGAAATCCACGTGATTCTTGAAGGGATAGGCTTTGATGGGTTTTGAAGTATTCGTCACCTCCCGTAGAGCCTTATAATGCAACAGTCTTGACAGCCCATCCATGAACTCCTTGGGGGTATCGTATTGGCCTTCGGGCAGGGTGAGTCGGGTGTTTTTGCCTTCGTAGGTCACCTCGTACCAGACTTCATTGGCTCGCACGTTGTACCACGAGTAAGGGTATTGGATATCCACGAGGCCACATTCCCACCGGCCAGGTAAATGTAACGGTTGCGGTAACTGGGTGACGTACTTGGCCACGGTGTTGTCAGGAAACACATCCAGCGAACTGTTACTGGGTAGGGTCAGGTAAAACATGGCGACTGAGCTGTCCTGCTGCTGCTGTTGGTTTTAATAGGTGTTCCAGGCCTTGGGCGGTTGTGTCCGGCGTCGTGTTCGTCGCGTTGACTTGCTACGTGTCACGGCTCTGGAGATATGGGGTGTCCTGATCGAGAGTGGTTTTTTAAAGGTTTGAAAAGAAGGTGCCCGTTGTGGTGGTGGTGGAGTTTTGGGGGGTGACTCCGGTTCCCAGTCGGCTTCCCAAGGTTGTGGTGAGAGTCGTGGTGCACGAGTCGGTGAGTCACGCTGCATAAAGGCCCAGCGGTGGGGGTTCCCCACCAATTCCTGTGGTACATGCATGTCTTTCAAGCCTTGAGCGAAGACCTCCCATCCTCGAGGATCCGTGTGCGATCTGCGTTAACGCATCAAGTCATTCACTAAATCCGTCATGTGGGTCCCGGGGACCACCTGATTCTGTACCAGGAGTTCGCCTTTATCATTCCAAGTCATGTTAGGATTCTGTTTCATCCGTTGTAATACCAGGCCAGCTTGTTTCTTGAACGAGGCAGGTACACTCTTCAGCACTTCGTCTTCCACCCACTGTGGGGCTGTGGGGGCTACCCCACCCGGCTGTTGGAACGGTGCTGAGGTCGGCGGTCTGTCACGTGGTGGTGGTGGTGGTGGTGGTGCTGTTGCTGGGGTAGAGCGAGTTTTGTATTGGTCCATGAACGTCATGTACCGTTGAAGCGTCTCATTGTACCGTTGTACTTTCTCACTGTCGCTTAACCCCGGTCTCTGTAAGATCTGTTGCATCTCTCCATCGAGGGTGTTTATGGTCTTCACCGTAGGTGGGACGGGGTAGGGCGATTGGAGGTTTTGCAGGAACTGTGGTTCGACGAGGACCATTTTTTTCGTGTGGTTCATTGTCGGCCGAAGAGTCCACCCAATACTGGACCCAACACGGAAGCGGCCAACGGTGCTAAGATGGCCCCGAGAAAGCCGCCTTTCTGTAACACCCTTTTCTTTTGTGTTTGAGGGACCCGCTTGTGGACTAGGGTTCGGAGACCTGTCTTATGCTTGGCCAACTTGGTCTTCTGCCGGAGTCAGTGGTACGTTGCCTTTTAACAGGTTGTACCCGATCTCGCACAGACAGCGTACAAGGTCAGGGTCCGCACCGCGTACAATGGTTCGGACTAACTCGGGTGGGGCCGTCTTCAATACACGGAGCATGGGAGCGTGCTTCCGTACTCGCGCAGACATCCTGTACAACTAATGCCAGAACCCACAACGCTGCTCTTTTTATCTACCTCAGAGACAAAGTCAACCGTGCTGTGGTATTCATTCTTTTTATTATTCCCCATCATCAAACACACAGACCCCAGCCACTGTGGGTGTGTTTACATTATTTTTGCATGTACACGTGGTGGGCCTCTCCGGGAAAGATGCTGGTCCGTAGTCGAAGGTGCTCGGGGGTGGCTTGCTTGAGGTCGAAGAGCATATACCCGTGCTGAGGGGTTGTCGCATCTTTAAAGGCTTCCAACGCAAACGGTGTGCGGCCGGGATACATCTGTCTGGCCAGGTGCAGCAGTTGAGTGGTATCTCTCGGGTTTTTGAAGACCACCAGGTAGTGGGCATTTAAGCTGATATTCCGATGTTCTTTGTTTTTACTGAACAGATTCTGCACAATGTAGATGATGCTGAGCCGTCGATGATGGCTGCCTTTGGTAAAGAGTTGGGTGACCCGCGCATCCGTCTCCACCATTAGATCACCCAGAACCACCAAGGTGTCGGGTTCCAAATCGGCCAGGTTGGGTAGGCCTTCCACGAACGTGATATGGGGCATTGCTGCATACGCTTCCTGCCATTCTCCGTAACACCACACGACTCGAGCAATGGGTGGGGTGATCATGCTGTCGGCGTGTTGAAGGAGCTTCCTGACGAAGTGCGTTTTGCCGGAACCCGTCGGTCCTGCGATGACGCAAGTGAAGGGATGCTGCCACCCAGGGTCCATGGTTCGAGGTGTATCCGTTGTCGTGGTGACCCGCTCTTGTAATTTTCGTACGAGTGAATTGGAGTGGTGGTGGATACAACGTCGGTCGTCGTTGTCTGTTCACTGTCAGGGATGATGATGGTGGTGGTGGGTACAACGTGGGTCGTCGTTGTCGGTTCACTGTGAGGGATGAAATCCGGTGGGTGTTCAGACGTAGTGGGCGTACTTGGTGTAGGTGTAGAGCTTACACTCGACGTGGCTTGTACACGGGGTGTGGTGGTGATGACTGGGCTCGATACGACTGGTGCTCTCTGTAGACCGGTTTCACTGGTGGCTGGTGTTCTCAGTTGGTTAAGTAACGTGCTGACATAGGCTACGTCGTAAAACACACCTCCGTACAACACACTCAGCAGGGTTAGTACTATCACCACAAAACCCACTTGCGCTTTGCGCGTTTTGGGAGACGCTGTCTTCAGAGGCAGCTGCTGTTGGTCCATAGCACTGTGGTCGGACGTGGAATGAAGGATGACGGCAGTGGTGTCTGGCACGAGCCCACTCCAACTCGTCTGATGACCGCTCGTCCGGTGTAAACAGCTGGTCCACAATAGGCACCACTTTCTCCAAGGCTGTCCACAGATCGGGGTCTAGGGTGAAGCTTCGCGTAGCATCTTGATAGCGGCCCAGACGTGGGAAGAAAGGTCCACGGTATACGTAGATGGCATTGTCTATGTCGATGACGTGTCCATCGAGCTCGCCGCTCAACACCCGTTTAAATTTGGTCCAGCCGTCACGGTGTAGCGTAACCGTATTCGATACGGTCTCAGCGGGCGACCAGCAAACTCCACGGTCTTCCACCAGGGTGACTTTATCTTCATAGACGTGTAACCCCACCCGGGGTGTAAGGGGCAGGATGGCTCGTAGGATGGGTGACATGCTTGGTCCAATCACGATCGTTGAATGACACACACTCTGTCTGACCCTCGTATTTATAGTCCCACTGTCAATACCACAGCGCCAGGGTCAATAGGGCACAGACTATTGTGAGGCCAACCAGCCGTCGCTGGTTCCGGCTTGAGCGCTCCTGGTCCATAGCCCGAGCATCAAGGATGGCTGTCATAGTCCAGTAGTGGTGAGTGATGGCACACCTCTCCATCGAGTGCACTCTGTCGAGGACCGCTTCTGTGAACTCGTTCAGGATCTGGCGTCGCCCTCGTTGTCGTCGCCATCTGCAAACATGGACCGGACCACTGCTCGGTAACCCGTGAGTGAATTAACCACGGTGACATGCTGTAAAATGCGAGTCGCATAGGGCTGGATCTCCGCCATGGCTCTGCAACCGTAGAAATGAAGGTGTGGGATCCCGAGGGACGTGTTTTATAGACCAGGTCACACATGCGCGCCTAGACGTCGGGTGTAGTCCGTGATACGTACTATTCTGATGGGTTAGTCCAAAAAAGAGAACAACAACAACAACAACACAGATTACAGATCAATCCTTTTATTATGCGTGAACAACATAGAAATGCATGTACTGACCTGTCTGTGGGGTTTCCCACAATGGCGTTCACCTTCGTGTCTTTTCGGGTACGTCCGTGTCTTTTCGGGTACGTCCGTGTCTTTTCGGTAAAGTCCGTGTCTTTTCGGTAAAGTCCGTGTCTTTTCGGATCGGTGACGTCCGTGTCTATCATCCGGGCACTTCGCGTCTGCGCCTGCATTGGGTATGTATAAGGGTCTTCATGCGCGCGCGCGCGCAATGCGGCTCAGTCGTACACCAGTACACCAGTCTCGATCCTCGACTTGGGGTAGAGTGTGCTAAAAATAGATTACCAGCTAGCGTGCTATAAAAGGGAAGCGGCCTTGCCATTTCATCAGACACTCTATCAACCACCAAGACGTTCACTTGCACAACTTGCCAGAAGCAGTTTACTCGTCTAGATAATTTACGACGCCACGAGGCCTCCACCCACAACGATGCACGGTATACTTGTATAACCTGCGCACGGTCATTTAATCGGGAGGATCAGTTACTGCGCCACGAACGTTCATTCCACGAGGGCGCGGCGGAACAATGTAAGGACTGTGGTCAACTCTTCAAACGAAGCAGTCAGTTGCTGCGACACCAACGGTTGATTCATGCCCCGTCTCCACGGTTTTGGCGACAACTTCCTACTGAAGAGGAGCAGCGGAAGGTCAGACCCAGTGAAGATAAGCCCGGGGAGACGAACGCCACTGGTGATGCGATGACGGAGAGCCCGCCTATACCCACAGTTGGGAAGAGCCCGGATTTCCAGCCGGACCCCACCGTTACGGTTTCGAGTCATACGTCATACATCGAACATTTTCTGGACGAGCCCATAAATGTTCCTAGCGATCTCTTACCCGAATATCATCCAGAGAGTGACATCTCTCGGCGCCATTGGACCATGACACGGCACTGTTTCCACCGTCATCGT
>JAVTVY010012937.1:0-55762 GCA_036873755.1 Hanleya hanleyi
GGTCTTGGTCATCTTAGCTCCCAAGCGCGCTTCATAGCGAGTATACAGCTTGTCAACTTCTCCATCGTCCAGGCTTTCGACCTGGTTCGGTGTAATGACCCTCCCCATGTACTCCTTGGCCTGTCCTCCGGCGGCCAACGCTGCTAGTCTTTCGCGTTTACTATCACTAGTCGTTCCGGCGGCCCCTACGGAGCTTGAGCGAGACCCTGCGGTTCCAGCTTCCGCGCCGTCGTGGCAACTAGATGTAGCCGCCTTGGCTGCACGATCGCCGGCCTCTTCTTCCAACATCTCGTCAATAATCTCATGGCAATCCATGTTTGCTACGTGCGTGGCCCGTATCACTTGCGCGTACCGCTGGCAAAGGTTGATACTATGACTTACGTATCTCTTCAACTTAGTATATTCGTAGATGATATACACAAAGACTCCGAGAGTAAGAATCTGGCAAAGCAGTAGCACTTCCCACATTACGGCCTAAACAACAACCATATATGCAGCCGGCTGGTCAGTTTTTAACAGGAGTTTTGCATGTTTTGTCTCTGCCAGCAGCGCCCTAGTTTTGAGTCGCTCATCTCTTGTTGGAATAACATCGTTCTCGCGGAGGCACTCTTCAAAAGAATCGCGGTCCTTACAGTGAAACAGGGCGCACCATCGCGTCTGCTCTCGTAGATCCTTCAAGACCGAGTTGTACTTCTGGGTCAGCACCCAAACGCTCTGCTCTGTGTGGCGGCCACTGAAGGCTAGCTCAGACAGCCTGTCTTTCTTTTTGGTTAGAGCCTTGCTTGCGGCACAGTCATCAATGATGTACAAAGTGTGTTCTCCGGCAAATAGGCGATAGAATGCTCGCAGATAGTCGTGGAGACGCTCGCCGGGGTCGACTATGTAGATCTCTGGGTCAGCCCAGACCCAATGTCGGGCTAGGTAGGTGCTGTTGTAGCGAATCGTGGGACAAAGGATGACGATGTGCTCAAAGACACCACGGAAGTGGCCTTCGAGCAGGTCAAGGGCGAAAACAGTCTTACCACACCCTGTCTGGCCACATATAATAGCGTTGTGGGGGTCTTTGGGAAGCAGCGGGGCTGCGCCATTAATAGAGCACTTCTTTGAGTCGGCCATCCTCGATATTCATTTGTGCATCCATGACGATGTACAGATAAACGTTCAATGCGCCGGCCGGCTCTGCTTCCTTTGTGATCTGGATGGTGATGCCCTCGCTGGCATTCACCACTCTTCGGCCGCTCCCATGTAGTCCGTCATCGTCCGTGGCTCGCAGATCCAGCCATAGTGCATATTTTGTGGTCAGGAACTCCCCCAGGGAGACGTCTGCCAGATCCAGGTCTTTTGCGGCCATTGCAACCTCGAATTGACGTTTACTGCCGGCTGCGAACTCTTTCTTGGTCTCATCCCACAGCTGGTGCGCTCTCAGTCCTTGACTGTACAGCTGATTCGGCACCCCCTCGATGCACACCTCTACCTTCGTGATGAGCGGATTATAGAAGTCCTCAGTGTCGCGAGCCCAGGGGTCAGGTTCTTCGAACAGCATAAGAATGCCCTTCATGCTGCGAGCGGGCACGTTCACGTTGATGTTCCAAAGAGTGTCAGACTTGTTACGTGTCAGTTTGCGGTGGCGGAGCACCCTGTCGTAGAGGATGGCTAGGCGTCCTGCATACTGGGTTCGGATCAATCTAGCGAGATCATTCTTGTTTTCAGCATCCCCGGCACCAACCCGAAGCTTTGTCGTGTTCTGGGTTCTGCCAGTATCTATACCCTGGTAGGCTGCATTATCGCGCTCTTTGGCTGTTTTCCACAGGTCGCGATAGCAGTAGTATACGTCGGAGTCGTCAATGCTCATAACCTCATTGCCGCTGATTTTGATTGTTGTCTTCTTTATGATTGCGCGGCCCAAATTCTGAACCACGGTTCGATTCGCGTCGGATGATTTCAGTTCGATGTTGAAGGCGAGGCGGGCGGTCCCCGGAACGATAACATCGTTCGTTCCGAGATTGGGAAAGCGCACCAGTAGCTGTTGGTTCTGATCGATAGTGCTGGAGTTGTTTGTGATCACAACTGCCTGGCGAACCCCCTTGATCCCAAGTGGCTCGCGAAGTCTGCGGTAGGGATTAAGCTTGCGACCGTATTCTGAAGAAGCCATCTTGTTGAAGTGATAAGCTGTGTCTATTCAATATGGCGGACTATTCAATATGGCGGACTATGATTTTGATACCGGCCATCTCGACGAGACAAACGAGGGACGAGGAAACGGACGATGTCGATTTGTCAACAGACAGAGTGGGCCCTTCGGTCGCGCAAGCGCAGGAACGTGGGCGCCCTGTCTCTCTCCAGCGAGAGATAGTCCAGACAGCTGTCGATGACTACTACAACTACCAGGCAGAGAGGGGGCTTACTCCTAACCTAGGTAGGGATTACTCGAGGTTTGAACTCACGATTGACGGGAAGCTGCGCCTTGTGGCTTACCCCAACTTGGACTTAGTTAATCTTCGTACAGGCCGACCTCTCTCCCTGTCCACGGTAGCTGGGGTGCGTGGCGGTAGCAACGCGATTCGGGATGAACTAGGGTTTACAGACTGGCGCAGACAGTCATCGAGAATGCTGCCCCCTCAGGCTGTGGTAGCTCTACAGACAGCGAGCAAAGAGCTTGGTGGGGCTGCAGCGGCGGTCGAAAACGTTGAACTCCAGGACCTCGACGGAAGAGCCAAGTTAGCCACAGACGCTGTTCAGAAAATGGAAACGGCCTTCTCGGACGCGCAAATCGATGAAGTCCTCGGCACCATGAGCGACCCCCCCTTTAAATCTCCGAGAGCTGCGTGGGCTTGACAAAGCCCTCCAGACCATTCGGGGTGAGCTCACCAACAACCTGGCCAAGCTGTCAGCATTGGATGACCGCATTGCTCTCGAGGAAGGAACACTGAATGAGACTGATGCAGATGACGCAGACTCTCGAAGGGGTGCGTTATGCGGAGCGTGTTCGAGAACTAAAGGATGAGCGGGCCGCCCGCCTTGAGGCTGCAACTGCCAGTCGGGAGGCTCTTCGCTCACCGATTAACAGAATCCGTGAGACGATAAACCGCGTCCTGAACGAAGACACTACCCTGGCTGAGCGACTTCGCACATTGTTCAGAGAGCAGGGGGTAACCATTGTTAGCATCCTCACTGCGCTGGGCTTAGCCGTGTCCACGCTAGTGCTTGCTTTGACGGGCGGGGGCACCCCGGCCCCAACACCGACTCCTTCCAAGCCAGGCGTTCCGACGAGCGGGACTGTAAAAGAGTGGGTCAAGAAACACCTACACGCCCTCGGCCGAATCCTCGCAAAGCTTGCCGGAAAAGCCGCGGCGGCGCTGCCCGGCATAATTGGGAGCATTGTTTCCTGGCTTCTTAGCCTTATGGCGAAAACTGCTGGATGGCTTGCAGAGAATATGTTGTCCTTGGTTGTTGCGGCTGCGGGGGGGGGGCTGCTTTATGTGGTGACTCGCGCCTGGCTAACAAAATAGCCAAATGGTCACCAGCCCAGCTACGATGACACCGACGATGATTGCGGTCTTTTCGTCGTCATGTTGACTAGCTGGGACCGTGGAGGCAGCGACATCTCGCGAGGGGTGAACCGGTGCGGTGGGAACGGCATGATCCAGCGTCGCGGTCTTGCCGCTCGCCGTGGGAACAGCATGATCCAGCGTCGCGATCTTGGCATGATCCAGCGTCGCGGTCCTGCCGCTCGCCATGGAAACCACTCCTTTTTCTCCCGTATCTCCTTCTGTGTTTGGAGGAGCGACTGTTGCGTTAACGTCCGCGTTCTCGCCCAGTTTTTGATTTTCTGTTGCAACTACGATCTCATTGTTGTAACCGGCGATATGGCCTATGCGGAGCAACATGTCACTGGGCGCCATGTACAGACCGATTCCGAACACATAGTTAACTTTGGAGCCTGCATACTGCAGGACGTCTTGGTAGCGTTTTATCGCTGATGAGAGGTCAACTGGAGAGGAGGCCGCATCCTCGATGTTGGCGAGAAACTGCTTCTGCGCGTCAAATGCTGTGCCCTCTCCTAAGATCCGTGTGCGCGTCTGAGCCTGGGCGCCGAGGATGGCCCATACATACGTTCGAATGGAATCATTAACACGCTCGACGCCTGCATGTGTGAAGCCCTCCGATCTGTCCAGCATGAACGTTGTCCACGCCTTGTCAGCCTCCGATCCCTGCGCAATGTAGTCAATGTGAAAGTGTTTTTTCCGGTAAGTAAACTAATGCCAGGTTGGGTCGTACGGTTTTGGAAGTCGCATGTAGCCTGCGTGTGTGGCATAGAAGTAAATCGTTCCTATCCCGCTGTTTTCGCTCTGCTGCTGTCTCCAATCGGCATGCGGCGACACCCCAAACTCTGCACAGATGCGCTCATATGCTCTGCGGTCAAATGGATTGTTAAATGCCGCCCAGGCGTCGTCTTGAGGGAACGGGGACTGGATCTCTTTTAGGATCCGCCTGATCTGAAAGTAGACATGAAAGGTGTAGAGGGCCCGGGTGTGGCTAGCAGTTCCTGCGCCAGCGGCTAGGTGGTCGCTCACAGACACGCCGCAGCCGGTCGTGGCGCATCACACGGCGAAATTCAGCTGATTCTGCCAAAACTGCAAGGGATTAGAGCGCCATGCCTGAACAAGCTGGTCGCTTTTCACTTTAGGCAGGCAGTATTTCACAAATACATCAGGAAACTGGGCCGCAAAGCCACCACTTGCTGTGTTCACCAGGATGTCTTGGTGAGTGAATGTCGTCCCAGTAACACTCGTTCCAGCGGTGTACACCCCGGCCGCTTGGTAGGTGGCCTTTGTATTGAAGCTAAAGGCGTGTCTATTATCCATGCGCAATCCTTACTGGTTTAGCACTTCGTGTGGCCGGCTACTATGTTTGTAACACTGAGCAACATTCAAAATGGCGCAGCAGTCGACCTTACGCATGCGCTCAAGAACCAAAACGGACAATACAAAGTAGCACTGCTCGAGCTCACTTTCTACCCACTATGGGAGAACGTCCCAGCCGGAACTAACTTCTCTGTTGGCAGAAAGCTTGTGGATGTCCATAGCGGTTATTACAATGTCTGTTCCCTTGATAAAGAGGTCTTCAAGCCACACGGGGCGGGCCTAGAGATAAACCATGCCACCGGCCGACTGAAGTTGAAGACCGCCGACAGTAGCATACAACTGTTTGGCCTTGCGCGGTTCCTGGGATTCTCAAATCCTGACAGTATCCTGAATGGGACAGTGCAGGGCGACAGCTTCCCCACACTAGCACCCCATAAAGAAGTGTTCGCTCACCTGGGTGAGGTGAACACATCGCACAATCTAGTGGGGAAGGCAGTCGAGACGGCTCGCACCAGCACTGCATACCCTTATGTGGTCTACCCTTCCACTCTTCTCAGAGCTATAGCTGTGACCAGTGAGGGAATAAACTGCGGAAAAATCATTTCTTTCCCTAACCCACAGTATAAGCCACTAATATCTGGCCCTATCTCACAGCTAACGTTCTCCCTGTTAGATAGTTCACACACACTTGTAAAGCTTATATAAGTGTAACTTTGGGTATTCATGACAACGATGGTTGAATCCGCTGGGCCCAGATGCAGCGATTTGGCCTTAAGCGATCTCGCTGATACCGAAGGGTTTGGCGACGCAGGTCACAATGACCGCGTCTACGGCTTTCAGTTCAAAAACGGTGTGTACCATCGAAAGAAACTTACGCCAGGAAGATCCCCGGATGTAAGTTTCAAAGATCTTGAAGATATTAGCGCGGGAAAAACACGGACGCACGTGAAATACAGTGTAGTGAAAAAGGCAAACGGAGAATGGACTCTCGCCGAAAGTGACAATGTGGGCTGTCTCATTGACCTTAATGTGGTCGAATCAGGAGTACAGGTCGATAAATTCGGGTTTGTGAGAAAGGTTTTTAATCGAGGCACGGCATTCCTGTCCTACAGTCCGGTTGAAAACAACGTCAAAGTTCACCTCAAGGACTGGAAATTCTATTTGAGGAGCACTGGTCCTCGAGGGGCTCTAGTAATAAATACGTCGTTACCCGCCCTGACCACTCTTCCTTCAGACTCAACTATCGTTGCTGCAATACTATTACCGCCCGCTCCCGCTCCCGATAGATTGGTGGACATACTACCAGATCTCCAGATCAAGTGGCTTGACAAGCACGCTGATCGAGAGTTGCGGATTTTCTTTGGTCTTAACGCAGTTAAAAAGCCTGTCGTGCGTCTGTCGTTAGAGGGTGTAACTACAAAAGTAGGAAACGATGTGACAGTGGCTAACATCTTCCTAGCTGAAGGCGTCAGCTTAAAATCTCTCAAGGTGTTCAACCGCCCCTTGGATGACCTCGAGTTAGATATTCTTGACAACAGCATGTAGATTTATCATGGGAGTGTATCCATCATTGGATGAGGCGGGCCTCGGCGCAACTGGTGTTGGCCTCTTATCGACTATAATTGCCGCACCCGTTGTTGTGGTGCTTGAGGTCTCGGCTCTTTCGAGTGGTTTGGCAGGAATAGCCTGCAAATTCATATCTCGACGCCTGACCATCAAAGCTAAAAAACACGATGAAATTCGCGTTGGATTCCATCGCAGATGCTATCTCGCAAGCACTTGTGGATAACAAGATCTCTGATAGCGAGTTCCGTCACATCCTAGCGGAGAAAACTAAATATGATGCAATGAAGAACGCGATCAGGGCTAAATCGTTGAAAGCATCCCATATCAGCCAGGAAGAAAAAAACGCACTTCTGAAGCAAGGCAGGGAGGAAGCAAGGAAACAGTTTGCCAGGGCAATCGAGGTAGAATCTCGATAAACTGCTTTCTACAGGCGGAGTATTAAAGACGCCATGCGCAGCCCCTGCCACCCGGAACCTTTTTCGGCGCATTAGCATATCATGTTAAAGCCATGGCTGACACTGCAAATAAGACATGTCGTCGATCGATGGTAAAATGCTAGCCAACATGGCCTATCATGCCGCTGTCATTAGCGGTTTAGCGATAGGTTATGCTCGTCTGGGCAAAATTGTTTGGAAAGGCCCTGCCCCCAAGTTGGATTACACCGGCTATGACATAGGAATGCTTATTGCCGACGTCGGCCTAGCCTTAGCCACAAAAGACTTGCTGATTAAGCAAGGAATCCTCCCTGCCGATATATTGAAGTAGGCGCTTTATATCGCCTCTTACCCACCATACTATACCACTGCGTGCGGTTATTGAATGTGTAAAAATTAAGCAAGGAATCCTCCTGCCGATATATTGAAGTAGGCGCTTTATATCGCCTCTTACCCACCATACTATAACACTGTGTGCAGCTATTGAATGTGTAAATATACTTCTCTCAATAAGCTTTAGGTGTGTTCTACTAACACTGTATTTGCTCAAGCCTTCTGTTTGTGAATGAATGCTCTGCCCTAGTTTTCTGTGTTGATCTTTCAGGCTTGAATATTTGGGTCGAGCTGTTTGTACCTCACACCTGGCGACATACATATCGCTATGACCCACAAACCATAGTTAATGCTGCTATTGCACAACACGCCGTCCATTACGTTAAAACATGTTGAAGATCGCTATATGCCGAGATCTATTTAACCGATATACGGGGCTGATCAGTCCTATATTGGATCTTATCCACTTCACATCAAACTGGCTATCCACTCAACTTCAACTGGCTCGAAAATCCGAAGGTAAGTTTGGGAGGAATAAATGTGTTATTTAGAGGACTTATTATCGTCCGTGGAAGACAGCCCAAGGCGAGGCCATGCGAAATGATAATCGGGTCTTCCAGTCACGTCTCACAAAAGGGGGTTCGATCCCTACCTGACTTCTCTTGGAATGCTTGTTCCGAGCTCTTCTCACAAAAATTCTAGACTCATTTCGAATTGTCTAGGATGATACGGCGGAGAGTTATAAGAGCAATTGAGTCCCGAAAAATTATTTAATAAAAAACAAGCCCTCACATGGCCATGAAGCTATGTGAAGAGGAATACGTCACAGGCCACGAAGCTATGTGACGGGGACTCAGTGAGACGTGACACCCCGGTTTTGCATTTTTTTACCCCCGGCGTAGATTAACTCGTCCCCCCACCATTTTTTTTTGGTATGCCCCCCCCCCTGGGTTTTTTTTGTCCCGATAATCTTTGTCAAAAAATCAGCTCTCTGACCAGATTCCACAAAAAAAGTCGGACACCCTAGAAGTCTTCTAGGCACCCCCCTCCCTGTCTGCTGTTCCCCAACCTATACAAAAAAAGTCCATTCCCCCCGCTGCTCAATGGCCTACATCGTGATGTTATTACTTGGGAATGCATTATGTGTTATTCTGATACAAAGTTTGGGTTTTTGCATCAAATAAATTCAATGTGTTATTTCTCTCCTACAGCGTAGCTATATGCCTGTTATGAAACAGAAATCTAAAAGAATGGAATGTTGCTTCATAATGACTGACACTGTCTTAAGGATGTCCGCTGCTGGTTAATCAAAGTAATTAACTTTTTGAATAATGTGTGTTGTTGCATTCATAATTGTGTAATATGAGGAAAAACAAAAAAATATAGGTTGGTGTGCATTTTTTAGCTGTAGGCAATATTAAGTGGACTGACCCATGATCCATTTCATAACCCAGAAAACATAGGGAATAGCCCTTGTTTTGAAGCATATTCACGGAAAATTCATATAGCTAGTATTTAACTGTTTGCAGATTGTCTATCAAAATTTATCAAATTGGATGAATATTGCTGTGCAAAATTCTCAGCTAGAAGGAAATCCCTATATCTTACTCTAGGAAAGGGAGATAACCCAATAGAAACAAGAGCCCAAGGGGCTTCAATATACGCCCGTACATCCGGAATTACACTCGTCCAGATTTCCAGGTTGTTTAATGGCCTTAATCCCAATTGGTAGCTAGCAATCCAGAGAAAGGTTTACGGCTTTGTGCTTCTAAGAATGTAACATATATCACATCATATATTGATTGATTCAACTAAAATGGGCTTAACGCTTGGTAACTAGGTGATCTTGAAACAAGAGCCGAGCTTTCACATATCCCATACTTAAATCGCCAATAGTCAAACACAAGAAAATAGCAGTTTTCTTTCAAATAGATTCCTTTCATGTGAGAAAATGTTTCATGAAGAAAGAAAAATGTGAATAAAGTGATGAAGTGAACGTTTGTTAATAAACAAGCATAAGTTCATAAAGGACCCCTCTCCCAGTTAAATGAGCAAATGTATGGTCTTTATTTCACAACAGTTTAACTAAATGTAACTGGTTCTTTCATGTATCAAACACGAGAGACAACTCCACAGGACAAACGCCATATACATGTAGGGGAGACAACTCTGAACATTCCAACCTAACACATTTAGTTTTAACACTGGATTCAGTTTTGGGAGACTGTGACCTTCACCTTCGACAAATTGATCTCAAAATGAATATGGCTCCTCTTTGCCATGCGAGTAAGGTATACCCAAAATTTGGTACCAATCCATACCTTGAAACTAGAGATATCGCACGGACAACGCATGTTAATGGACGAATAGATGGATAGATGGACGAAACTCACCATCACATCACACGACCTCATCTTCAACAGGCATATGAAAATGTGACTTTTGATGATTTCTTGATTGTGGGGTCACAGTGACCTTGACCTTTGACCGTGACCTAGATTTTGATACCTGACACATCAACTCCCTGAATGTAACAATGGACACAAAAAATCATAATTTTTAACAATTTCATGATTTCAGGGTCACAGTGACGTTGACCGTTGACCCATATTTTGGTACGTGAACACATCATGTCCTGCTAATGCATCGACTGGCACAAAAAAGTTATTTTTAATTATTTCCGGATTTTGAGGTCACATGTGAGCGTGTCGTGGCCGAATGGTTAGAGTGTCTGACTCTAGCTGAACTGGAGTGCTACAGCTGGCGTGGGTTCGCGCCTCGCCAGTGGCCGCTTACATATATACTCGCCTATTCACAAGGCGCCGGACTGACTCAGTGTCCAGGGTAATATGGACTGATGGTGGAACTAGTTGCTACGCTAGACCTTCGCCAGCGGAGGCACTTGGGGAATAAAGTAGTGAGTGAGTGAATAGAATTTAACGTCGCTTTCAACAATATTTCAGCTATATCACGACGAACCAACTAAGCACCACCCAGCCCAGTTGTGTTCCTGCTACTTCAAAGAAGAAATCTTTGAAGCAGCATGGAACCAGACACCCTCCATCCACCCTATAAAACACTAAGGACAGCGCACAAGACACAGACAAGACGCTTACATGGTGCAATAAAGACAAGTGATATTACAGTGCTAGACATCACATTGTCAAGTTCCTGTTGCTTCTCAGCAAAATGCATTGAAGCAACAGGAACCTGAACCCACCCAACCACCCGCGGGAATAAAGTACCTGGGTGTCTTTCAGTGACCGCTATATAAATCCACTCACAGTAGTACATCGCACACACCTGGTCAGATAAAGGGACGGGTCTATATGTACAGTCAGGAGGTGTCAATGCACTGTAAACAAGTTACTTGCACAGCCTGCACAGCACGGGACCTCGACTGCTACTGACCCTGTCTCGACCACCCTAGTAAGCGGTGGGGTTACTGCAAGCTTTTAAATACCTCTGTAAGAGGGTGCTCCTTGTCTGAAAGGAGGGACGTCCGGAACAACAACAACAATGACCTTGACCTAAATTTTGGTACACGACACATCGTTTCCCCCCCAATGTATCAATGGACACAAAAAATCATGATATTTAACAATTTCATGATTTTGGAGTTACAGTGGCCTTCGTCCCAAAAACTACATTTTGGTACATGACACATCATGCCCCCCTAATGTAACTACCGACACAACAAGCGCTGGATGAGCGCAAAGACCTCCGTCGAGGCAACAGGGTCCGTAGCGTAATACATCACTGAATAACATACGGCCGGATGCCAAGCTCAATTTTGCATTTGTTGGACGTTAGCTTCATCAATGGTAATTAATCTGGGATTGAGGGTTCCTCACTAGCATGTCCAGACAGGGACGTGAAAGTCACATTCCCAGCAAATAATTTTTGTTTCATTTGACGTGCTTGAAATATTGGGGTATGGAATAGAGTATATTGATGGAAAACCTGGAAAAGTGCTTGAGACATTAGGCATGAGAGGATCCCCTCACCCAAATCAACACGTTAGCGACAGAAATGAGACCCTGTGACACTGCCTAGTTGTACCAACTTGCTTGTGATTTTGTGCTATAGGCCCAACACAGCAACACTTCATATTTTGTATGTGTACAGTATAGCATCATCATTGATGAGAGAATGCTCTTCAAAACACACCTCATTTTACCGACACTTCGTTCTGATCTGTCTCAACATCCTATGATGAGGATTCAATGCGCTTGGTATAATTTTGTATACTGGTGTTACAGGTCACCTTCGCCTTCACCTTACTGTATCAATGACCATGGACTTGTACATGTATCACATTCACATTGAATGGTGATGGCTGATGAGAATATTGCCCCTATGGAACAAATGACTGGATTCCACGCAGCAAATATTTATTGTGTAACAGTGAGAAGAAAATTAATTGTATAAACATTCCAAGCCTCATTGAACACAAGCCGCACCATACTTGATATGAATATAACGCGCGTACATTAGCTCGCTTGGACGTCGCTTAGTTAAATATGGACAGACTCGCAAAAATCTCAAAATTTTCAAAAGCCACAAAAATGCCCTCAGCTTGTACAGAGTAAGTAAAAATACTTATGTACAACTTGATGTTTAGAAATGACTGTGTTGAGCGGTTCTATTCCCAACTTCTCTTTTATTCTATGTCATAGAGGACAGGGTTTGGTAGATAATTAAAAACTCTATTAACTCGGCTTCACATTTTAAAGAATGACTTTAATTGAGCCAAAGATGAAAGAGAAATACACTTATAAAAAAATCTATTTAAAAAAATATATGTTTATATTAATTTCCATAATTTATTGAAAAAAAATATACGTAGACTTCGACCACCCAATATCACACAGGCCAGGCAACTGTGAGAACAAGTGAAAGATACCCATCGAGTTGAGCGGATTTGCAGATAAACAACAACAAAAAATTGCACTTTGTGCCTCACGAGGCCCTTCTCCATAGAGTGCATGCCAGTTATTTTTCTAGACTACAACAGTTTTTGCCTGTATCACAGTCCGAGCTTCCGATTACCCTTCAACCTTACCCAGACGACGGATAATTTTTGACAGATTGTCCGGCTAGGTTGTTGATCGGATTCACAGATCATGAATTCCACCGTGACGGATTCACCGTTAAAAAGACTTTTTCTTTATTCAAAGTCATGTACTCGGAAGTTCCGTGGTCATACCCATGTAGTTTCAAGTTTAGTTTGCTATTCTATATGACATCTGTTTACGGATCCATGAAAAATCTACAGATGATCCAGCATTTTCAGTAAATCATGCTTCGAAATGTTCGTGACGGAATCACCTGAAACGGACAGGACTCTTGACTAGTGTTGCTGGTCTATTTTTTTGCTGCTCTGTTTCAATCTGACTATTCTTATATGACAGCTCTTACTAACATACAGTACCCAAGGATGATAAGATTTGTTTCATCGTGAGAAAAACGCGACTGGATCATCCCAGGGGTTAAATCTAGTCCGTGAAGGAATCGACAAAAAATCGTGATGGAATCACGAGTGCGCTTTTTAAATCTTATCGGTAAAAGTGCTTTATTAATTACACATTTTCTTCAAAAAAATATTCCTAGAGTGAATTTATCTCTTCTACTTAGAAAATTAAAACTCTGACCTCTTATTTTTACTAAGGTATACAGCTCCCGCCACATGCATATCTTTTCTGCAGATGTTTCAAAATAGTATAGTTTTCAGTAAAGTGCAATTTTTCTTCTTTGACAATTTAGAATTTCCCGAGTTCTTCATGTTAAAAAATTGCGGGAAAAATATTTCGCTATTAAAACACATCTTCTCTATTATTGGCTTGTTCCGGGGATCATAGGAAGCGAATAGAACAAACAGCATGCTAATATAGGGGCTACGACAGAATGTGGAGTGAATTTTATGCGAAAAAGGGCTGTTTAGCAATGTCCGCTTTTCCGTGGAATTCATGAGCGCACGATTGAAGTATCATGGGAAGATATATATTTTCAGTCGCTATCTCCCCCCCCCCCCATCTTCAAACAAAAGGAAAAGAAAAAGCCGAGAGAGCGCCTCGTGAGGCAGAGTTATTTTTCCAGACTACAACAACAACAGTTTTTGCCTGTATCACAGTTCGAGCTTCCGATGACCCTTCAACCTTACCCAGACGACGGATAATTTTTGACAGATTATCCGGCTAGGTTGTTGATCGGATTCACAGATAACGATTGAAGCATGGGAAGATATATTTTTTCAGTCGCTATCTCCCCAACCCTCACCCCCCAACTAAAAAAAAAAGAAAAGAAAAAGCCGAGAGAGTTCTTCGGAGTTTTACGTTTTTGACCTCTGACTTTGAATTTGACTTCTCACTTCCGACTCGCATCCTGGTGAATGACACTCGTCCTTTATCTTTTTGCCGATTCAGAGATTCTCGAGGAAGTTTCCAATTATACTATCTGGAATGCGAGTTTTTCTTTCGTGAAAATTTACTCTTTATGAAAGCGCAGGTTTGTCTTCGTCGAAAACCGGCAATCTGTACCAGCGCGAAGCTATACTGTACACGCGCGAATTTAGTACCCTCGAATAAAGAGACCCGGTGGAAGCGCTGCAAAGGATACACACCTTTTGTGACGTAAGCATTCATTTGTGTCCAAAGAAAATTCAAGATTTCGTCGGGAACCATGACGATCCCTATTGGAAATACTATGAGTCGTGGGTTCCCCATATGACAATTATTTGGCGGGAGATTTCACGTTGCGCTCCTAGACCTCCGTCTTCTGGGGCCACAGTGACCTTGACCTAAATTGTGGTACATGGCCTATCGTTTTTCCTCAATAGATCAATGGACACAAAAAACCATTCATAGTTTTTGGGGTCACAGTGACCTTGACCTTGATTTGGTATAATGTATCTACTGACACACATAAAAAAAGTTATTTTTAATAATTTCCTGATTTTGGGGTCACAGTTGCCTTTGACCTTGGACCAGGCCCGTAGCCAGGGAGGTTTATTGGGGTTCGGGAAAACCCCCCTTTCAGAAATATTATATATTTTTCTCATATAAATGCCCTTTTCAAACTGAAGCGAACCCCCTATTTGCCCCTTTTCCCATACAGCAAACCCGCTGATGTGCCCTTTTTGAGTGAAGGCGAACCACCCGTCAGTAAATCCTGGCTACGACCCGGTGGACCTTGGCCTACTTCTTGGTATGCGACACTTCATTTCCCCTATTGAATTTTGGGGTCACAGTGACCTGACATTTGACCTCTGTCCTCGACCTACATTTGGTATGCAACACGTCGCCCCCCCCCCCCCGAGAATCCACTCACCAAAAATTAGAACTGTAGATAGAAAAGTTCCAACGATTTCCCGATTTTTAGGCCACAGTGACCTTTGACATCGACCTCAATTTTGATGTGCAACACATCGTCTCTACCTAGTATATCCACTCACAAAAAAATTGCAACTGTGGATAGAAAAAGTTCAGATATATAACGCGAACGAACGTTTCAGCGATTTCCTGTTTTTTATGCCAGTGACCTTTGACCTTGACCTTCATTCTGGTATGCGACACATCGTCTCCGCGTAGGGTATCCACTCTCCAAAAACTGGAACTGTAGATTGAAAATAGCCCAACGGGCTCCAATACCCCTCGGATATCACTTATTGTTACATTCAGCAATCATGCATTGCAGACGATGTATTTTGAGAACTTTGACACTTTAGTGTAGGGTAACAGAAATATGATCCAGAAGGGGTGACTGCAGTTCTCTCATTTTAGAAATACATACGAAATTGAACCAGGTCAGTTTTTGCCAAGGCCTTAAATTAATGGGAAATATTTGGTGCTGAGGTTCTGGTAGTGCATGACCATATTTTTACCTCCAGATATACTCTTCTATACAGGTCAAAATCAGCTCAAGTAATTCGATCTTGGAAATATATATCAAGGTTAGTAGTCATCTTCATTAATTTTCTGGTCTATTCTAACATGAATTCAGAGAGCTTAGACTTAAGAATTTGACCCTTAGAAAATAGGTCAAGATTGGCGATATTCAATAGTCTTCAAGTCCAGGCATATGTGGTATAAATTTGGACAATGTAGATATAATCCTTGATAAAATATTGTACTAAATAGTATCCTCATCACCAGATGTATATATAGTATTAATTTGGAAAGCCTAGCTGTATTTCTTCATGTTATATCATAATAAACAGTATCTGACCTTGAAAATAATAGGTCAAGGTCAGTCAACTGGGATAGGCTTCTAGTCAATCACCAGTTGCATTTGTAATATGAATTCGGAGACCCTAGCTTTAATCCTTCAAAAAATATTGCAAATACTATAATGTGACCTTGATAAAATAGGTCCGGGTCGGTCATTTTCAACAGGCTTCTGACCCTTCACCAGATGCATATGTGGTATGAATTTACAATACCTGACTCTAATCCTTCTTGAGATATCATGTCCACAGACGGACAGACAGATGAAACTGACGACAACAATACCCTTCGGGCTTTTGCCCGAGGGATAAAAACTGTCCCAGATATAGATCGGACACGAGGGACAGACAGACGGACACCCAGACGGAAACCGCCATCACATAATACATCCGCTTTTTTGACAGGTGTATAAAAACAGGCCCGCCAAAGCCAAAAATCACCAGCGGACATCCTTAACCTGAAATTATAACATTGCAATAATTGTCCATGTAAAATAAATCCACAAACACAGAATATGGGATCATTCGAGATTCAATTTAATTAAGTACATGCCTTAATATACTACAAGCAGTACAATTTTAATGGACGCTATGATTATGACAATGGCTACAAGAAGAGACCAAATCTTTAAAAGACAGATCTTTATTTCACAGGGAAACTAACTTTGAATTATTCCATCTTTACCACCGAAATGTGGTTCATGTAGTCCAACAAGCATACCCAACATATTTTATTTCATAATTTTGAAACAGTAGATGAAATTTTTGGTCCACACATTCGGCTACCAGAAATTTAAAATACTATTAGATTGTGAAAATAAATTGTGAAGAGTCTTGATGATTAATTAATGATTACCATAGCAGCTTTTATTCCGAGCTAATAATTCAAACTGAGGTCGGTCTGTTGTATAAAACGTAGACATGCTACAGGCTTACAGCAGTGGCCTTGGTCGTGGAAGATACATATAGTCAACACAGTGAAACTGACCAAAGGGTCCTCAAATGTAGCGGACATTAGCTCAATTTGCTCCTTAGATATTGTTCACAACCACATAACTGATATTGCCATTTTGAACGAACTCCTCTCAGAGCCCAAACCATATTGCCCTATACTACCATGCCAGCTAATAAGGCAGCATTGAAAACGACCACTTCTCAAGAAATCCTGACCTTAAAAATAGTTCAAGGTCAGTGTGCACTGAACTCGACCTAGAGGACCTCATGAGGAAAGATTTAGTCACTTGCTTCTTGTATTATTAAGATATTTCATTCGTAACATTTGGGAAAGAAATGCATGCTGATGGACGACCAGCAATTCCAAAGTCTTCTCACACTGGCATCAATTTGGTTTTACAAAGAAACCAAGAGTGCAATGACAAAAGGATCCATTAAAGTTTTTGCTATCCTAATTCAATTTATAAAGGTCAGTTTAATCCAGGTTAGTTTTCGAGATTGCGCCAGAAGCGTTGCTAAATTTTCAGGCAAATCCGTCATGTAAGACACATACAATAGGTGATTACATTCTCAAACCATTCAACCACGGAGTGAAAAGGGCCAAGTATATTGCACGCAAAGTGTTGCCGATTGAAGTTGTCTTACATGACGGGTCTGCCAATTTTCAGGACACACCAATCTTTCATTTTCCCCGAGATGGAAAATATTGCCGAAAAACTTTGCTTCATGACCAAATTAGCCTTGCGAGATTTGAATTTCATGAACATTATAACATCATGAACAAATAACATTTTCGAACAAATTATAATTAACAACTATAAACTGATTTTTGTAATAAAATATGTAGATGGATTGAAATGATTTGTACGTATGTATTATTTTCGTATTTCATTGGTTGAGAAATACATCACAGTTGGGGTATTTAAAAGAATTGGTGCACAAGTTCTACAATATTCATGGTCATTGATCAAACTGACATCGGCCATATTTCAAATACAAGAAATGGGGACTACAGTAATTCCTCTAATAATTCAATCACTGAAATTTTCCACCGTAAAATCGAGGGGTGATCAAATTTATCAGACAGAAAGTTGTCAAAAGGGTAAAAAAAAATGCAGATAATCCATTATTTTTTCGTTATTTTACCGATTTTCAGAGGGTGAACAGCTGACTGAATTTGTGGGCAACTGATTTCAAATACGGTGATTGAATTATTAGGGGAATTACCCTATTTCATATATGCATAATGACTTTGGTGAATCTACCTTCCCTGTATAGTTCATTGTATTTGGATTGAAACATTTTACAGATAAGATGGGGATTATGTGGACAGAAAGAATGATTTTTTGGGAAAATGATAATTCACTGAACTAGATTAGTTGAGACACCAGGGAACCTCAAGTACCACAATTTACATTACTATGTAGACTTGCAGGTTGTAATTTTACACCTGGGAGCAAAGAAAATGCAGCTATATAAGAAAATATATCTGACAATGGTTGCAAAGTGGTGGAATCTATACAAAAACTCATGCATTATAATAATAAATAGTCTTAAACATGTTAAAGCTGCCCAGCAGAATTCAAATCATGAATTACCTCCATATTTTCAGGGAGACAAATTACCTATTACTGACTGTAATGTAAGAAAATTCATACATATGAAATATGAAAAGTTACAAATAGCCCGGAAAACATGAACGTGTATGACGTTAACTTTACTTGAACTGAAAAATCTATTATTCCGAATTCAGAAGTTCAAAAACAGGAATTTATTATACCCCTTGTTTATGGGTAATAATTTAACAGATAGAGATATAAAAAACCTTGGCAGTTAACATATATTTCGTTCATATGGTATGCGACAAAAAAAAACAGAGCCTTGTGCTCACATATCCCCCGCCGAATTTGCTGAGAAGTCGGAAGTGACAAAACAAGAAAATAGTAGTAATTATTTGACATCAAGTAAATTCATTTTCAGGCACAATTGCTCAACATGGAAAGAAAAAATGTCAAAACGTGACATACACCGACAGACAGCAATTGTATATCCTCTGACCGGGGTCAGTCAGAATATAACAAAGTGAAGAGACAATGTACTGTGCCTAACCATGGCAATGGAACGTTCCTTCTGGATATTGACCAGAAATCTGGTGCTTCATTCTCTATGGCATTTCATTGGTTGATTTGAAGTTTTTAAATCAAAGACAGTTTTCATTGGCTGGAAAACATATGTAAGAACCATGCAAGTCAGCCAACCATCAGAGTTCTGATGCAGTGCACAGAACCTGCGACCAAACAGGAAAGTACCATTTTTGAAAATATCACGAGGGCTGTAATTCACACTCCTAAAGTCTGATTTTAAGGAGTGTGATGTCCCACTCCTCCAGGTTATAACATAGGGAAGCTTGGGTTTGGCGAGTGCTATTTTTTTCACAATCCTGAACAAATTTTTAGGGGGGTGATGGTGTGCAAGTGTGACCACACTTCTCAAAAACAAAGGACTGAAGTACTCTCCTTTGATGAGAGGCATATTCTTCCTTCAATACATACTTAACGACAGAGAATGAGAATGGTTCTTGCTACAATTAGCTGAAACCTCAAACTTAACAATTCTGGAAAAGATATGAGGCATGATTCCTGAATTCATTTGTAGGCTATAGCCGATGCACAATAACTGGACGTAGAACCGTTCACCATGAATGTGACAAACATAGACCATAAAGCCAGCGGCAGCTAGTGTAAAAACAAGGGAAGAAAAAATACCACACAGATTGTAGACCTCACACATGCCCTCTGATTGCAATGAATAGCTTTCATGTGCATGGCTCATGGCCAATCTGCATTGTCCATTACTAAATGGAGCAGAGAGGCCTGAGGATGTCACAGCTTATAAAAGAGGTTCTAACATATTATTCTCACATTATTGAGCAGCTAACTTCTTCCTTCTTCTATAAGATATACTAGATGCATTTTCAATATCAGTCAAAACAAAATCGATGAAGACTGAATGTCCATTAGCACTTTGTTTTTCGACCTAATGCAGTCAGAGGATGTTACACCCACAGTTCAGCAGTTAAGGAGGTTACCACCTCTGACAACGGGAGAATGATTCGGGAGGACGAGTTATCTGTGAATTTCATGGAGAGTGAAACAATCTTTTGTCAGCAAATTACCTTGTGCTACATGTATGCTAGTGTCATTTAGTTATCCATTTATATAAGACAGTATGCCAACAAAAGATGAAAGGTATAGCTGGGTCATTAATAAATTATATGAAACTTCTACAATGAATTACATAACCATAGGTTAAATATGATATTTCAATTCTATGTAGATATTTAGCCTACATACTAATAGTAATAATAATAATATCTACATAACTATACATGCACAATTTGATGACTATCAGTACCGGTATACTTAGACATTATTCCATATCTTTGTGACTTGTTAATCATCATGGCCCCCCCTTCCCCTTCCTCGCCCCCTGCCACGACCTCTACCCCGTCCACCCCTTCTTCCACCACGCCGACCTCTGCCCCCAGAAGGTCTATGGTGTATAAATCGAGTCATAGCATGGTTCTTCTCCACCAATGGTTTGAAAACTGGGTCACAAAATACACATCCTGTGTGCTCAGTGGTGCCATCTGTCAGCGGGGACTTGATCTACAAAGGGAGATAATATGCACAAGTGAGAAGATTTTAAAGTTTTGGATCACACTTTTCTTTATCACATTCAGTAAGTCCAATTTTGTGCATTCAGTATACCTGAAGCTATCTGATCACAAAGGAAATAAAAAATTATGCAAATGTACCTCATGCAGGCCAAGTTGAATCTACCATACCACAGGTACAGCAGCTTTTGGTGGGGGGTTGATCTTCATTTTGAATTGTCTCATATTACATGTACTAAATTTAATAGAATCAGTGGAAATTTCGATGATCTATCCCTACATCTTCTCCCTTTTCACAACACCACGAATGTAAGTCAGATACTTCATGACTCACTATTACCATATCACCTAGTTTTATCATTTCATGCATGTGATCCAATCCACCAATCACTGAATGAATGTCCATGTACTACATCTTGCTCGGACCATCAACACATTCTCATCAGCAAATGGTCCTTTCATGTTTTTGAAAAGACAAACGAGGTGATGGGGCATTTATTGTACAGCTCGACACTCCTCTGTTCTGTGGACTTTTCTTCCGCCTTCCTCTGTGTTGCCTCATACATGATGATAACAACCGAAATGTGTAGAGTTACATAATCTATGACGTAACTTAACGTATTTGGTTGATAACAGACAAATTTTCCTACAAATTAGGCTACCATCTGCAAATTGTCCGGTAGTCAGTGAGTGAGTGAGGGAGTCCATCCGAATCATTTCGTCGGCAAAATAAGGAGAACCGTTGACATTAGAACCCTAATTTTTTGCATGAAGGAGCATTAGGGGACTGTTACCAGCAAGTTCTGAGCTGACCTACTTTTGATGAAAATTTCTGGTGATTTTTGATCAAAATCACTGGTGATTCTGACTTGGGCTGTGCCCATCTTAATATAGGCAGGATTTCAACTTAGGGCGAGGGGATTTCCAAGAGTTCAGTGCGTGTCGGAGTCATAATGCCTATCCTACTTCGTAGGTCCTGTGACGTTAGTCATACTGCCATGTAAATCAATGGAATGGCATGAAACCAATTGCTCCTTATAAAAAATCCCCATGCCAAATGTCCTGAATCTCTTCTTATTTAGTATGTGAATAGGTTACATGGAAGTTTCCGCTTTTAAGTGTGTCACATGGGAACCAGGTATTCAATCTGTCGGATCACCTCAATAGCTATCAGTGGGCCGCCATCATTGTTGACAGTGATACATGCTGACCATTTCTTGACCTTTGACGAAGAAACATCGCCGAATGGTAACCAGAAACAAATGGTTACACCTGCAAACTCTGCTCTGCCAGTTATTTATGCACTATTACATACTTCAAAGAATACTTTGCACATTTCCCATTTAAACTCTGTTGCCCATCATTTTTGGAAGATATTTGTTGTTCTGATATTGTTTGATTATTCTACCTAAGCCGCTCTCAAATAGTGATCTCATCTGGGTCCGAATATCCCACCGACCAGGAGTAGAACTTTGCATAAGGACTGATCTTAGTTGGGATGATGTCTGTCCATTCCCCTGTTCCGAGAAGAATATGCACAGGACATGTAAATGCACTCCCCAAAATTGAGTAATAATAATATAGCATTTTGGACATATTTCACAATACCTTGTTGAAGTCAACATCCACAAGACTGGCCCCGCAGTTGTCACAACTCTCATCCGTTACTGTCACCTTGTGAGCGTTCTCGAAGAAATTCACGACAACATTACACCTGCAGAATGCATGAATGTACAGAAATCTGAAAAGTTGTTCCGAATAATACACGATGATACAAATGTTTTAGACAAGTATATGGGATAATCAATAACAATAATAACATGAGCCGCACAAAGTACTAAGTTCATCCATGAGGTACTTAAATATAGCCCTGACTGATGAAAAAGCAGTTGCTGGCAAAATTTGGTGACCCAGAATAAAATATGTCACTTCAATGATTACTGATTTGTAACCACATGCATGTGTGATGTAAATATTGGTATTCCTTGGCATACTCATTCATTGTGGTATGGTGATAGTGAGAAAACAGAAGATGTACATGTACCTATATATAAACTATGCCAAGCTTAGCTCCATCCCATGAACAGATGTGTGTCTGATGTAGGTTCAGTAAGCCTATGCTGTATCCTTCTTCAGATATATCGGAGTCAAGCAATGGGTGACAAGTGAACAAACTTTGACCAAGTGACCCAGAAAATCCACCTCAATCTGTGAAACATTCAACATTCTTCTGCAGAAACTTTTGCTAAAGTATAGGTTAAAGAATGTTCAATTCTTAGCCAGTTAAACTGAACTTAACAAAGGTCTCGATCCAGGGATGAGATATATTTTGTGAATAAAGCATCAGCAATATTGACATAGCTGCAGTATAAACTCACTTGTTGCAGGCCATTCGCCATTTGGGGGCAGATGATTGGTCCAATACAAGGACTCCTCTGTCACATTCTACACACTCCGAGACCCCATTCTGACACACACTATGGGGGCATGTGGGGTGTGTGCACTCATTACATCCCATCCCTTTCCTCATGTCTTTGAACGGTGGATGATTATAGCAGTATGGGCATAGTGGGTAACTCTGAAAAGAAAACCCAAAAACATTACACGATTAAACAACAATGGCATGACTGTGAAAAGATGTAGAGCCACACAAACAATAGGGGGCCTACAATTTAGGTTGATGAGCTCATGTTGAGGAACAAAACTGTATTTCTTTTTCTTCTTTTTTTTTCTATGTAATTTTTTCATGACATAGCCAGGATGGGTACAATCACAAGTATAACTAGACATTGTTGGTACAATGGCACGGTCTTTCCATGAAGTCCCCAAAAGGTATCCTTTTGTTGGAAATTAAGTTCATGTCATGTTGCATAGGCGATGTCGATATAATGATAATTGAACACATCGTCTTTGTCGTAACTTTTCAAGTTTTCCCGAATTACTTTTCTCTGTATGGACCTATTGTCAACGAAAGAAGTCATTATAGGAAGTAATAAGCAACAAATTAGAAATTCGTATCTATTGCGGTTCAAGAGATAAAAGGTTTCCAAAATTGAGCCGGCCCCGTCATGTAAGACGACATTTATTTAATTGCGAACATTGGATGCCTCGAGTGTTACAGCCGAATCGCTATAGCGAAATTGACAACATCCATTGAATAGATGAAATCAACATGTGACCATTTAACGGCTTAATAGTTCGGGAATTTTGAATGTTTAATATCTCTGAACCTATCAAAGCTATATTCTTGAAATTTCATAGGCAAATACATATATATATTCCCCCAAACATACCTAAAAATAGTGATGATTGGATGAATACATTTTTCGCAAAATTTGAATAAAGCGTAAATTTCACAAATTGCTAATTATGTTCTATTCTTTCTGGTATATCTTGATGGCCTCTAATGTTTTTCTGTTACGTCATATAATGACCTACATTCATGTGCAAATTTCAACTTGAAATTCCCAACAGTTTTCGAGTTATAACCCTGTAGTCGCAAAAACTGTCGGTGACCATATCTCAAGAGCCAAGGTCAAGGTCAGGTTGAAAATGCAGTGACGTCATACCTGTATTATGGGGTACAAATGTGTTATATTACAGATTCCTGCAAGTTGTAGTTTTCGAGAAAATTACATGCAACGCTTTTTACATTTTGTAATATTCAAGGTCAAGGTCATATCGGATGGTTTTATAATTAGCGCCAAAAGAAAGTCAATATTGTACTCAATATTGCGTCATTGTTTTGTGACTGTCAGTGTGTTAGTTTTCCAGTAAATGGAAGCCGTATTTTCGATATTCGGATGCTTATCACTTGAAAGATCAAGGTCAAGGCCGAGTTCTGATACAAGTGCTGACCTTGTGACGTCAGGTAGGTCACGTGACCTTATTTTCAGACTGATCGCATTGGCCGTTCAAGATTTGACCACCAAACTTTGCACTCATATAGCAACGCTTCTGGAGGTCAACGGTCAAATTTAAGGTCACATACGTTTTGGTCATTAAAGTGTTCATTAATGTTACAAGAATCAATGCCGTATCTTATTTCCTTCTAAAATGACGTATTTTGAAAATCATCAAAGGGGAGATAAACTACTGTTTCTTGTTACGTAACAATTCGAAAATATAACTACAGCATGGCCATATATAAGACTTACCAACCATCTACTTTCATTCAGATATGTTCTTTATTTTTGGCTGTACACAGACACGAAAAACAGCACCAGGGGAGAGAACTCTAAAACCGCTTCCATGACCTACTTATTTTATTGGTTATTTTGTTGGGTGTATCTGCAAACTTTCACATTTCAAATTTCAGCTGCATGGCCTTATGCGTTTGGTCAATATTCGCAAAATGGTGCTTTTATCAAAAAAGCCCATAGCTCAATAGGTCATGGTCAAGGTCAAAATTGAACACCTGTACCAGAAACTTCAGCCCGGTATTTACAAATGTCCCAAATATCTAAGCTGTATATCAAGCCGTTTAGCCGCTATTGCAAAAGTGGAATAATAATAATAATAATAATAATAAGAATAATAATAATCCGTAGAATAACAAAAGGTCTATCCATTGGAAATGGAAAGACCTAACTAGAGATTGTTGGGACAATGACACGGTATTTCCATGACTTCCCCCAAGCGTATGCTGTTGCTGTCGTGGGATTTAAATTAATGCAGAAGTAGAAAACATAATGTAATAAAACGCCATATCCCATATAATGTGTGCAATTTGAATACAGATTTGCAGAAAAGAGATATGTAAATTGGCGACCACTTCGTCGAATAAACTTGATTTATTTGCATAAAATCGCCGAAATTAGGCCCACTTGCTACAACGTTAAAACCAGTCGCGCTCTGTGTAGGCTGTTTGTTTGTAAACAGAGGCCAGACACCACGTGTTCGCTGACCTACATGCATGTCTGGAAAAGACAATCGGAACGTTTCATCATAGGCAAATGTAAACTGCCAGTTTCCGTCAAATAGTTCGCAAAATGAAATACATTCAGCTGAGACAGAAAAGCTTAAGTCGCTCCTGCAATCATGGTTATTATACCTTTCATGTTTACGGACAATTATCACTTGAACCAACATCAAACACATCCTGTCAAGCTTTTAACGGACTATATTCTCAACTGAGGCACCGATCCGAAACAGCAACAAGATACAGTGGCAGAGATGCCGTTTCAATTACGTATTTTGGCGCGCGATTTTAGTCGACTGGGGATTGTTATCAAATTAGTAAACGAATGCCTACCTTGTTTGCACCCTCCCATTCGTGCTTCAACTGGGAACATTCCACGTAAACGGCGACATCAAATACTCCCTTGTTTTAGGGACTTTAATCCTAGACACCTAAATGCCATCCCTGCCGAGCTCAGCTAAGTTCCTACACTCCCCGTGAGAGGAACACTCGCGCGTATTTGAAGACAGACGCGCGCACTTCCGATGAATCAAAATATTGACCTTGTTTGTTTTCGAAAACCAGGATCGCTAAGCCTCTGTTTGCGCTGTATTATCTCAAACTAAGCTAACGGCTTTCTAGTACCTGTTCAAGTTTTCCACAATTACTGTTGCGGGTCGGGGGGTGGGGGGTGGGGGGAGCGATGTTAAAAGGAAGGAAATAAAAAAAAATAAATAAATAAAAAAAAGTCTCACACCCAGGATTCGAACTCAGATCCTCTAGCATTGAAGTCCCGTAACATGCCATTACGCCATTATAGAATCGCTGTGGAAATGATTACGGTATATAGTATCGATAGTATCTTGTTGAAAAGACGCGCTGACACCTGACCACTTATTGTGAAGATTCTGTGCGTTAAATTTCAAATCGAAATAGATATTTCGTTTGGACATTAACATGACATTATATGTTGAAAATTTCAAATCCGTAACTCCATTTGCTAAAATTTGCATATTTTGAGAAATTTAAATTTGGCTATAACTGCCATATTTTTTAACTTATCATCTTCTGTAGAAAACTGCAGCATGGCCATAGACTTGATGTTCGAATAACGACGTCACTTTATGTCTCAGTTGTATGGTTTAAGCTGTGTTCTGGCGACAGGAAATGCGTCATCAGGACATAAAAGTCGGATACGCTTTGTCCGACGGGCATAATGCATGATGTCATTTTTTCTGACAATATTTAAATCTCTTATATTTAAAATATGAAAGTGGCTGGAATATCCGTTCGCCGAATATTGAAGAGAGAAGTTTGTCCGAGAATCTTTGTCCGGGAGATCGATGTCCAAGTACAAGTCCATCGGACACTCCAGCCGGGGATAGACTTACCATTTGTGCAGTTTCATGAAGCTACAATTAGCGGTTTCCTAAATACGCGACCATCGGGTTTCGGCGCCGAGCGCCGATACAAAATCAAATAACACTAGACATTGTTGGTACAATGACGCGGTCTTTCCCTTCATACTGCAAATGAGTAAATACATTGTTGCGGGCCGCTTTGGTCGCGATCATTGTTTTGGTCGATTTACACGCACAGACACGTTTTTCCACATTGCATGTTACCATCTTATAGTTTTTTATTGCGTTTTTCTTCTAACAAACTTGCCTATATTGGTAAGCGGCAGCTGATGAACACATTTTTGAGCTTCATTTGGGCCCTAGATGGCTCCTTCGTCGATCTGAAAATGTTAGTACGTTGAAATGTGTTTAGAAAATTGTCCCTGGAATCCAAACAATGGCTTGAATGGAGAAAGTCAAGCTTGAGTTTTGGTCGCCTGGACACTGTGCTTCTGACAGACTGTTTTTCTTCTCGACAAAATGACTCCAAATATCGATGGTCATGTGACATGAAGCAAAATTGGGCCCATAGTTGGTTTTGTACCAGGAAATACGGTATCTTTGTCAACGAAAGAACTCATTCTTGGAAGTACCAGGTAACAAATTAGAAGTCTGTATCTATTGCGGTTCAAGAGTTATAAGGTTTTCAAAAATGAGCCAGCCCCGTCATGTAACACGACATTAATTGTATTGCCAACACGGGATGCCTCGAGCGCTGCAGCCGAATCGGTATATCGAAATTGACAGCGACCATTGAAAAGATGAAATCAACAAATGACCAGAAACAGGGCGAGAGAACCATTTAGCGGCTTAATAGTTAGAGAAAATTGTTTTATTAATATCTCCAAACCCATCAAAGCTACATTCCTGAAATTTCACAGGCAAATACATATATATATTCTCTCAATAATTGCAACATATAGTGATGATTGAGTAAATAGTTTTCGTAAAATTTGAATAAAGCGTAAATTTTACAAATTGCTAATTATGTTCTATTCTTTCTGGTATAACTTGGTGGCTTCTATTGTTTTTCTGTTACGTCGTATAATGACCTAGATTCATGTGCAAATTTCAACTTGAAATTCCCAACAGTTCTCGACCTATAACCCTGTAGTCCCAAAACTGTCGGCGGCCATATCTCAAGAGCCAAGGTCAAGGTCAAGGTGAAAATGCATTGACGTCATACTTGCATCATGGCCTACAAATGTAACAAATTACAGGTTCCTGCATGTTGTAGTTTTTGAGAAAAATGCGAACAATGTTTTTTACATTGTGCGATATTCAAGGTCAAGGTTACATCCGATCGTTTTATAACTAGCACCGAAAGATAGACAATATTGTGCTGACTATTGTTACATTGTTTCTTGCCTATCACCGTGTTAGTTTTCCAGAAAATGGAAGCCGTATTTTCGATATTTGGATGCTTACCACTTCAAAGGTCAAGGTCAAGGCCGAGTTCTGAGACAAGTGGTGACCTTGCGACATGATGTAGGTCACGTGACCTTATTTTCAGACTGATCGCATTGGCCGTTCACGATTTCGCCACCAAACTTTGAACTCATATAGAGACGCTCCTAGAGGTCAAAGGTCAAATTTAAGGTCACATTCTTTTCGGTCATTAACGTGTTCATTAATATTAGGAGTATCAATGCCGTAGGTTATTTCCTTATAAAATACCGGGTTTTGAAAAACATTAAACGGGAGATAACTACTTTTTCTTGTTACGTAACAATTCAAAAATATAACTACAGCATGGCCATATGTAACACTTACAAACCATCAACTTTCTTTTAGATATGTGCTTTAGTTTTGGCTGTACACTGCCCACACGAAAAACAGCACCAGGGGAGAGAACTCGAAAACCGCTTGTTTGACCTACTTATTTTATTGGTTATTTTGTTGGGTGTATCTGCAAACTTTCACATTTTAAATTTCAGCTCCATCGCCGTATGCGTTTGGTCAATATTCGCAAAATGGTGTTTTTATCAAAAAAGCCCATAGCTCAATAGGTCAAGGTCAAGGTCAAAATTGAACACCTGTACCAGAAACTTCAGCCCGGTATCTACAAATGTTCCAAATATCTAAGCTGTATATCAAGCCGTTTAGCCGCTATTTCAAAAGTGGAATAATAATAATAATAATCCGTAGAATAACAAAAGGTCTATCCATTGGAAATGGAAAGACCTAACTAGAGATTGTTGGTACAATATCACGGTCTTTCCTTCTGTTGTCTTCAGTAATTTGAATACAGATTTGCAGAAAAGAGATATGTAAATTGGCGACCACTTCGTTGAATAAACTTGATTTATTTGCATAAAATCGCCGAAATTAGCCCGACTTGCTACAACGTTAAAACCAGTCGCGCTCTGTGTATAGGCTGTTTGTTTGTAAACAGAGACCAGACACCACGTGTTCGCTGACCTACATGTATGTCTGGAAAAGACAATCGGAACGTTTCATCATAGGCAAATGTACACTGCAAGTTTCCGTCAAATAGTTCGCATTTGTGAAATACTTTCAGCTGAGACAGAAAAGCTTAAGTCGCTCCTGCAATCATGGATATTATACCTTTCATGTTTACGGACAATTATCACTTTAACCAACATCAAACACATCCTGTCAAGCTTTTAACGGACTATATTCTCAACTGAGGCACCGATCCGAAACAGCAACGAGATACAGTGGCAGAGATGCCGTTTCAATTACGTATTTTGGCGCGCGATTTTAGTCGACTGGGGATTGTTCTCAAATTAGTAAACGAATGCCTACCTTGTTTGCACCCTCCCATTCGTGCTTCAACTGGGAACATTCCACGTAAACGGCGACATCGAATATTCCCTCGTTTTAGGGACTTTAATCCTAGACACCTAAATGCCATCCCTGCCCAGCTCAGCTATTTCACTACGCTGCAGCCGTGAAAGGAACACTCGCGCGTATTTGAAGACAGACGCGCGCACTTCCAATGAATCAAAATATTCACCTGGTTTGTTTCCGAATACCAGGATCGCTAAGCCTCTGTCTATGCTATATTATGTCAATCTAACGGCTTTCTCTTAACTGTTCAAGTTTTCCGCAATTACTCTTCCCGTGGGGGTGGGGGGAGGGGGAGCGATGTTAAAAGGAAGGAAATATAAAAAAAAAATCAAAAAAAAATCTCACACCCAGGATTCGAACTCAGATCCTCTAGCATTGAAGTCCCGTAACATGCCATTTACGCATTATAGAATCGCTGTGGAAATGATTACGGTATATAGTATCGACAGAATCTTGTTGAAAAGTTGCGCTCACACCTGACCACTTCTTTTGAAGATTCTGTCCGTTAAATTTCAAATCGAAATAGATATTTCGTTTGGACATTAACATGACATTATATGTTGTAAATTCCAATCCCGTAACTCCATTTGCTAAAATTTGCATATTTTGAGAAATTTTAATTTGGCTATAACTGCCATATTTTGTAAGTTATCATCTTCTGTACAAAACTGCAGCATGGCCATAGACTTGATGTTCGAATAACGACGTCACTTTATGTCTCAGTTGTATGGTTTAAGCTGTGTTCTGGCGACAGGAAATGCGTCATCAGGACATAAAAGTCGGATACGCTTTGTCCGACGGGCATAATGCATGATGTCATTTTTTCTGACAATATTTAAAACTCTTATATTTAAAATATGAAAGTGGCTGGAATATCCGTTCGCCGAATATTGAAGAGAGAAGTTTGTCCGATAATCTTTGTCCGGGAGATCGATGTCCAAGTACAAGTCCATCGGACACTCCAGCCGGGGATAGACTTACCATTTGTGCAGTTTCATGAAGCTACAATTAGCGGTTCCCTAAATACGCGACCATCGGGTTTCAAAGTGGGGCTGTTGGATACAAAATCAAATAACACTAGATATTGTTGGTACAATATCATGGTCTTTCCTTGTCGTCCTCCAAAGGTATTATTTCGCTGTATTGTGATGTGGCATATACTACAAATACGGAGTGGAAGCATTTTCCGGAGAGTTTAATTTGCCAAGTTTGCGAGCGCCTTAGGTCGAGTGTGAATTTTCATCGTTATGTGCCGTTGTTCAAACAATTACAAAAAAGTCAAACGGTTGAACGTCTATTGTATTCTATTTGAGTCCTGCTCTATCTGGGCACTGAATATATGTCGCTCAATACTAATTGCGTCCGTGTTCATCAACATACTTCAAACAGCATGCTAATTGGGGGCGGAAATTGTATGCCTGCCTGCAACAACGCGAATGCATTCTTACTGTCAGTTCCAAACACACATACATATATATATATTCCCTCAATCAAAACTGGTGACCTGTACCAGACACTTCAGTCTAGTATCCACAAATTGCGTGAAACAAGAACGTGATACAGTTGCAGAGATGTCGTTTCACTTAGGTATTATAGCGCGCAATTTTAGTCGACTGGGTATTGTTCTCAAATTAGTAATGAAATGCCTACCTTGTTTGCACAGCCCAATCGTACTTCATCTGGGAACATTCCACGTAAACGGCGACATCAAATATTCCCTCGTTTTAGGGACTTTAATCATCGACACCTAAATGCCATCCCTGCCGAGCTCAGCTAAGTTCCTACGCTCCCCGTGAGAGGAACACTCGCGCGTATTTGAAGACCGACGCGTGCACTTCCGGCGAAGCAAATTATTGACCTTGTTTGTTTACGAATACCAGGATCGCTGGATTGCTAACCCTCTGTCTACCCTGTGTTATGTCAAACTAACGGCTCTCGTAACTGTTCAAGTTTTCCACAATTACTGTGCCCGGTACGGAGTCATTGTCAACGAAAGAACACAGTATTGGAAGTAAGTGGCAGCAAATTAGAAGTTCGTAACTATTGCGGTTCAAGAGATAAAAGGTTTACAAAATTGAGCCGGCCCCGTCATGTAACACGACGTTTACTTAATTGTGAACATTGGATGCCTCGAGTGTTACAGCCGAATCGCTATAGCGAAATTGACAACATCCATTGAATAGATGAAATCAACATGTGACCATTTAACGGCTTAATAGTTCGGGAATTTTGAATTTTCAATATCTCTAAACCTATCAAAGCTATATTCTTAAAATTTCATAGGCAAATACATATATATATTCCCTCAAACATACCTAAAAATAGTGATGATTGGATGAATACTTTTCGCAAAATTTGAATAAAGCGTAAATTTCACAAATTGCTAATTATGTTCTATTCTTTCTGGTATATCTTGATGGCTTCTAATGTTTTTCTGTTACGTCATATAATGACCTACATTCATGTGCAAATTTCAACTTGAAATTCCCAACAGTTTTCGAGTTATAACCCTGTAGTCGCAAAACTGTCGGTGACCATATCTCAAGAGCCAAGGTCAAGGTCAGGTTGAAAATGCAGTGACGTCATACTTGCATCATGGCGTACAAATGTACCAAATTACAGATTCCTGCATGTTGTAGTTTCTGAGAAAAATGCGAAAAACGTTTTTTACATTGTGCGATATTCAAGGTCAAGGTCACGTCCGATCGTTTTATAAGTAGCACCGAAAGAAAGACAATATTGTGCTTACTATTGTGTCATTGTTTCTTGCCTGTCAGCGTGTTACTTTCTAAGTAAATGGAAGCCGTATTTTCGATATTTGGATGCTCATCACTTGAAAGATCAAGGTCAAAGCCGAATTCTGACACAAGTGCTGACCTTATGACGTGATGTAGGTCACGTGACCTCATTTTCAGACTGATGGCATCAGCCGTTCAAGATTTGACCGTCAAATTTTGCACTCCTACTGAGACGCTCCCAGAGGTCAAAGGTCAAATTTAAGGTCACATTCTTTTCGGTCATTAAAGTGTTCATTAATATTAGGAGTATCAATGCCGTACCTTATTTCCTTATAAAATACCGGGTTTTGAAAAACATTAAAAGGGAGATAACTACTTTTTCTTGTTACGTAACAATTCAAAAATATAACTGCAGCATGGCCATATGTAACACTTACCAACCATCAACTTTCTTTTAGATATGTGCTTTAGTTTTGGCTGTACACTGTCCACACGAAAAACAGCACCAGGGGAGAGAACTCGAAAACCGCTTGTTTGACCTGCTTATTTTATTGGTTATTTTGTTGGGTGTATCTGCAAACTTTCACATTTTAAATTTCAGCTCCATCGCCTTATGCGTTTGGTCAATATTCGCAAAATGGTGTTTTTATCAGAAAAGCCCATAGCTCAATAGGTCAAGGTCAAGGTCAAAATTGAACACTTGTACCAGAAACTTCAGCCTAGTATATACAAATGAGTCAAATATCTAAGCTGTATATCAAGCCGTTTAGCCGCTATTTGAAAAGTGGAATAATAATAAGAATAATAATAATCCGTAGAATAACAAAAGGTCTATCCATTGGAAATGGAAAGACCTAACTAGACATTGTTGGTACAATGACGCGGTCTTTCTCTTCTTACTGCAAATAAGTAAGTACATGGTCGCGGGCCGCTTTGATCGCGACCATTGGTTTGGTCGCTTTACACGCACAGACAGGTTTTTTCACATTGCTTGTTACTATCTTATAGTTTTTTATTGCGTTTTTCTTCTCACAAACCTGCTTATATTGGTAAGCGGCAGCTGTTGAACACATTTCTGAGCTTTATTTGGGCCCTAGACGGCTCCTTCATCGATCCGAAAATGTTAGTACGTTGAAATGTGTTTAGAAAATTGTCCCTGGAGTCCAAACAATGGCTTGAATGGAGAAAGTTAGGCTTGAGTTTTGATCGCCTGGAAACTGTGCTTCTCACAGACTGTTTTTCTGCCGGACAAAATGACTCCAAATATGGCATGAAGCAAAATTGGTTCCCTAATTGCATTTATACCAGGAAATACGGAATCATTATTAACGAAAGAACTCATTCTTGGAAGTACCAGGCAACAAATTAGAAGTTCGCATCTATTGCGGTTCAAGAGTTATGTTTTCAAAAATGAGCCAGCCCCGTCATGTAACACGACATCAATTTTATTGCCAACACGGGATGCCTCGAGTGCTAAAGCCGAATCGCTAGAGCGAAATTGACAGCGACCATTGAATAGATGAAATCAACAAATGACCACAAACAGGGCAAGAGAACCATTTAGCGGCTTCATAGTTAGGGAAAATAGTTTTTTTAATATCTCTAAACATATCAAAGCTATATTCCTGAAATTTAACAGGCAAATGCATATATATATTCTCTCAATGTCCTGTGAATATGGTGCGGATTGGAGTTGCAGCTTCGCCATGGCATCAAAAAAGTGAAAATTTCAAATTTTGTCAAATATCTCCTATACTTTCTGGTACCTTTTTTCCTGTTCTAGTTCTTTTCTGTGACGTCATGTAATGACCTATATTTATATGCAAATTTCAAGTCCAGGTGAGGAATAGTTTCCTCATAACAGCCCTTCAAGTGTGAAAATGTAAAGGACCATTTCTCTGGAACCAAGGTCAGGTCAAAAATTTTATGACTTCCTTCCTGAGTGATGGGGAACATCTGTGCTGAATTACAGATTCCTAGTCCTTATACTTTTCACAGAAATCAAGTAAATCACTTTTGGTATCAGGTGATATTCAAGGTCAAGGTCACATCGGATCGTTTTGTTTTTACTGTCAAACGAAAGACCATCGAACGTTCTTTCGTGAGTTCTAGTATGATGGCTGCCAGTGACCTACTTTTCAAGTAAATGGAAGCCGTGTTTTCAACATTCGAATGCATACTGTTCCAAAGGTCAAGGTCACGACCGACATCTGACACTGTAGATCAACTCTGGTTGTCACGCGTGTCAACTGACCCAGTTGGCAGACTGATCGCATCAGGCATTCGAGTGTCGTCCATCAAACTTTGACCTCATATGGGCACGATTCTAGAGGTCAAAGGTCAAATTCAAGGTCATATTATTTCAGGGCATGGAAGTCTTCATAAATGTTGCAAGACTCAACTCTGTAACTTCCGCTATTATGAAATGGCGGGTTGCACAAAATAGATAAAGGGACACAACTCCTTTACCCTGTTACGTAACATCCTGAATACCGGAACTGGAGCTTGGCCATGCATACAACTTACGAACTGTAAAGTTTCCCACATATATATTATATATTGTAGGCTGTAATCCTCCGACACGAAAGGCATTATCAGGGGAGAGAACTCGGAACATGCCGTCATGACCTACTTATTTTATGACTGAATATGTTGTAGGTGATATCAAACATCTACATTCTAGATCTCCGCTGCTCGTTCTTCACCGTTCGACCAATATTCGCATTTCAAGTTTTGACTTTACGGCCCTATAAGTCAATAGGTCAAGGTCACGGTCACTTTTGGATACAAATATGCACATCTTCAGGCTTGGGTGTAAACGTGTGCCGAATATCTAAGCTCTATCTCAAAGGCTTCATGTCGTTTTTTCGAAAAGAAAAAAGTGCTTGGAATAATAATGATAATAATAATAATAATAACTAGAGATTGTTGGTACAATATCATGGTCTTTCCTTTTGTTGTCTTCAGTAATTTGAATACAGATTTGCAGAAAAGAGATCAAGATATGTAAATTGGCGCGACTTTGTTGAATAAACTTGATTTATTTGCATGAAATCGCCGAAATTAGCCCGACTGCCTACAACGTTAGAAGCACCGGCGCGCTGTGTACGTTGTTTACAAACAGAAGCAGATGTCACGTGCTCGCTGACCTACATCTATGTCTGGCATTGAAGACAATCGGAACGTTTCATCATAGGCAAATGAACACTGCCACTGTCCGTCAAATAGTTCGGAAACTGAAATACTTTCAGCTGAGACAGAAAAGCTTAAGTCGCTCTTGCAATCATGGATATTATACCTTTGATAATTACGGACAATTATCACTTTAACCAACATCAAACACATCCTGTCAAGTTTTTAATGGACTTTTTATCGTGGGCACCGAAAAAACAGAGACCAACTGTAGTCTCTAATATTATCAGAAGCGTTCAAATTTCAAACATTATACCATTTAGCGAACCTATACGTTTGACGAGTAGCCTCGCCCATATGAATCGTACTTGCAAATGTGGACAGATTTGTATAGGTGAGTGTAGTAATATGCGTTTGGTGGGGGGGGGGGAGGGTGAGCGATGTTAAAAGGAAAGAAATAAAAACATAAAATAAAAAAAATCTCACACCCCGGATTCGAACTCGGATCCTCTAGCACTGAAGTCGCGTAACGTGCCAGTTACGCTATTATAGAATCACTGTGTAAATGTTTATGGTATATAGTATCGATAGTATCTTGTTGAAAAGACGCGCTGACACCTGACCACTTATTGTGAAGATTGTGTCCGTTAAATTTCAAATCGAAATATATATTTCGTTTGGACATTAACATGACATTATATGTTGAAAATTTCAAATCCGTAACTCCATTTGCTAAAATTTGGATATTTTGAGAAATATTAATTTGGCTATAACTGCCAAATTTTGTAACGTATCATTTTCCCTACAAAACTACAGCATGGCCATAGACGTGATGTCGGAATTGCGCCGTCACTTTATGTCTTAGTTGCATAGTTTAAGCTGTGTTCTGGCGACATGAAATACGTCATCGGGACACAAAAGTCGGATATGTTCCGTCCGACGGGCATAATTCATGATGCCGTTTTTTTCTGACACTATTAAAACTCTTATATTTAAAATATGAAAGTGGCTGGAATATCCGTTCGCCGAATATTGAAGAGAGAAGTTTGTCCGATAATCTTTGTCCGGGAGATCGATGTCCAAGTACAAGTCCATCGGACAAACCAGCTCTGGATAGACTTACTATTTGCCGATTTTCATGAAGCTGCAATTACCGGTTGCCTAAATACGCGACTACCGGGTTTCAATGCCGAACAGTAAAGAAGAAAATCAAATAACACTAGATATTGTTGGTACAATGACGCGGTCTTTCCCTTCTTACTGCGCATGAGTAAATACATTGTCGCTGGCTGCTTTGGTCGCGACCATTGTTTTGGTCGATTTACACGCACAGACACGTTTTTTCACATTGCTTGTTACTACCTTACAGTATTTTATTACGTTTTTCTGCTAAGAAACTTGCCTATAGTGGTAAGCGGGAGCTGATGAACACATTTTTGAGCTTTATTTGGGCCCTAGATGGCTCCTTCATCAATCCGAAAACCGAAAATGTTAGTACGTTGAAATGTGTTTAGAAAATTGTCCCTGGAGTCCAAACAATGGCTTGAATGGAGAAAGTTAAGCTTGATATTTGGTCGCCTGGAGACTCTGCTTCTCACAGATTGTTTTTCTTCCCGACAAATTGACCCCAAATATCGATGGTCATGTGACATGAAGCAGAATTGGTCCCATAATTGCACTTGTATCAAGAAATACGGGATCATAGTCAACGAAAGAACTCGTTCTTGGAAGCACCAGGCAACAAATTAGAAGTTCGCATCTATTGCGGTTCAAGAGTTATGTTTTCAAAAATGAGTCCGGCCCGTCATGTAACACGACCTTAATTTTATTGCCAACACGGGATGCCTCGAGTGCTACAGCCGAATCGCTATAGCGAAATTAACAGCGACCATTGAATAGATGAAATCAACAAATGACCACAAACAGGGCTAGAGAACCGTTTAGCGGCTTAATAGTTAGGGAAAATTGTTTTTTTAATATCTCTAAACCTATCAAAGCTACATTCCTGAAATTTCACAGGCAAATACATATATATATTCTCTCAATGTCCTGTGAATATGGTGCGGATTGGAGTTGCTGTTTCGCCATGGCATCAAAAAAGTGAAAATTTCAAATTTTGTCAAATATCTCCTATACTTTCTGGTACCTTTTTTCCTGCTCTAGTTCTTTTCTGTGACGTCATGAAATGACCTATATTTATATGCAAATTTCAAGTCCGGGCGAGGAATAGTTTTCTCATGACAGCCCTTCAAGTGTGAAAATGTAAAGGGCCATAACTCTGGAACCAAGGTCAAGGTCAGGTCAAAATTTTGATGACTTCATTCTTGAGTGATGGGGAACATCTGTGCTGAATTACATATTCCTAGTCCTTATACTTTTCACAGAAATCAAGTAAATCACTTTTGGTATCGGGTGATATTCAAGGTCAAGGTCACATCGGATCATTTTGTTTTTACTGTCAAACGAAAGACCGTCAAACGTTCTTTCATGAGTTCTAATATGATAGCTGCCAGTGACCTACTTTTCAAGTAAATGGAAGCCGTATTTTCGACATTCGAATGCATACTGCTCCAAAGGTCAAGGTCCTGACCGACATCTGACACTCTAGATCAACTCGGGATGGCACGCGTGTCAACTGACCCAGTTGGCAGACTGATCGCATCAGCCGTTCGAGTGTCGTCCATCAAACTTTGGCCTCATATGGGCACGATTCTAGAGGTCAAATTCAAGGTCATATTATTTTCGGACATGGAAGTCTTCATAAATGTTGCAAGACTCAACTCTCTAACCTCCGCTATTATGAAATGGCAGGTTGCACAAAATAGATAAAGGGACACAACTCCTTTACCCTGTTACGTAACACCCTGAATACCGGAACTGGAGCTTGGCCATGCATAAAACTTACGAATCGTAAAGTTTCCCGCAGATATGTTGTATAGTGTAGGCTGTAATCCTCCGACACGAAAGGCATTATGAGGGGAGAGAACTGGGAACCTGCTGTCATGATCTAATTATTTTATGACTGAATATGTTGTGGATGATATCAAACATCTACATTCTAGATCTCCGCTGCTCGTTCTTCACCGTTCGACCAATATTCGCATTTCAAGTTTTGACTTTACTGCCCTATAAATCAATAGGTCAAGGTCAAGGTCACTTTTGGATACAAATATGCACATCTGCAGGCTTGGGTCTAAACGTGTGCAGAATATCTAAGCTCTATCTCAAAGGTTTCATGTCGTATTTCCGAAAAGAAAAAAGTGCTTGGAATAATAATAATAATAAGAAGAAAAAGAATAATAATAAACAGAATAACAATAGGCCTATTCCATTGGAAATGGAAAGACCTAATAATAATAAACAGAATAACAATAGGTCTATTCCATTGGAAATGGAAAGACCTAACTATAGATATTGTTGGTACAATATCACGGCCTTTCCATTACGGTCCCACAAAGGTATTATTTCGCTGTATTGTGATGTGGCATATACTACACATTTTCCGGAAAGTTTAATTTGTCTAGATTGCGAGAGCCTTAGATCGAGTGTGAACTTTTATCGTAATGTGCCGTTGTTCAAACAATTGCAAAAAAGTTAAACTGTTGAAAGTCTATTGTATTCTATTTGATTCCGCTCTATCTGGGTACTGAATATATGTCGCTCCACACTTATTTCGTCGTGTACATCAACATACTTCAAACAGCATGCTAATTGGGGGCGGAAATTGTATCCCGCCTTCAACAATGCGAATGCATTCTTACTGACAATTCCAAACACATATATATATTCCCTCAATCAAAATTGATGACCTGTAGCACAAACTTCAGCCTAGTATCCACAAATCGCGTGAAACAACAACGAGATGCAGTTGCAGAGATGCCGGTGAACTTACGTCATGTGGCGCGCAATTTTAGTCGACTGGGTATTGTTCGTAAATTAGTGAACAAATCCTTACCTTCTGTGTACAGTCCATTCGTACTTCATCTGGGAACATTCCACGTAAACGGCGACATCAAATATTCCCTCGTTTTAGTGTCTTTAAAGCTTGCTTAGAAAACAGCTAAGTTCCTACGCTCGCCGTGAAAGGAACACTCGCGCGTATTTGAAGACAGACGCGCGCACTTCCGGTGAAGCAAATTATTCACCTTGTTTGTTTCCGAATACCAGTATCGCTAAGCCCCTGTTTACGCTGTAGTATGTCAAATTAACGGCTTTCTCGTAACTGTTCAAGTTTTCCACAATTACTGTTCCCGGTACGGAGTCATTGTCAACGAAAGAACACAGTATTGGAAGTAAATTAGAAGTTCGTAACTATTGCGGTTCAAGAGATCAAAGGTTTACAAAATTGAGTCGGGCCCCGTCATGTAACACGACGTTTATTTAATTGCGAACACTGGATACCTCGAGTGTTACAGCCGAATCGCTATAGCGAAATTGACAACATCCATTGAATAGATGAAATCAACATGTGACCATTTAACGGTTTAATAGTTCGGAAATTTTGAATTTTGAATATCTCTAAACCTATCAAAGCTATATTCTTGAAATTTCATAGGCAAATACATATATATATTCTCTCAATGTCCTGTGAATATGGTGCGGATTGGAGTTGCTGTTTCGCCGTGGCATTAAAAAAGTGAAAATTTCAAATTTTGTCAAATATCTCCTATACTTTCTGGTACCTTTTTTTCTGTTCTACTTCTTTTCTGTGACGTCATTTAATGACCTATATTTATATGCAAATTTCAAGTCCGGGCGAGGAATAGTTTTCTCATTACAGCCCTTCAAGTGTGAAAATGTAAAGGGCCATTGCTCTGGAACAAAGGTCAAGGTCAGGTCAAAATTGTATGACTTCATTCCTGAGTGCTGGAGAACATCTGTGCTGAATTACAGACTCCTAGTCCTTATACTTTTCACAGAAATTAAGTAAATCACTTTTCGTATCAGGTGATATTCAAGGTCAAGGTCACATCGGATCGTTTTGTTTTTACTGTCAAACGAAAGACCGTCAAACGTTCTTTTATGGGTTCTAATATGATAGCTACCAGTGACCTACTTTTCAAGTAAATGGAAGCCGTATTTTCGACATTCGAATGCATACTGTTCCAAAGGTCAAGGTCATGACCGAAATCTGACACTCTAGCTCAACTCGGGATGTCACGCGTGTCAACTGACCCAGTTGGAAGACTGATCGCATCAGCCGTTCGAGTGTCGTCCATCAAACTTTGGCCTCATATGGGCACGATTCTAGAGGTCAAAGGTCAAATTCAAGGTCATATTATTTTCGGACATGGAAGTCTTCATAAATGTTGCAAGACTCAACTCTGTAACTTCCGCTATTATGAAATGGCAGGTTGCACAAAATAGACAAAGGGACACAACTCCTTTACCCTGTTACGTAACACCCTGAATACCGGAACTGGAGCTTGGCCATGCATAAAACTTACGAACCGTAAAGTTTCCCACAGATATGTTGTATAATGTATCCTGCAATCCTCCGACAAGAAATGCATTATCAGGGGAGAGAACTCGGAACCAGCCGTCATGACCTACTTATTTTATAACTCCTTGTGTTGTAGATGATATCAAATATCTACATTCTAGATCTCCGCTACTCGTTCCTAACCGTTCCACCAATATTCGCATTGGCAGTTTTGACTTTACTGCCCTATAAATCAATAGGTCATGGTCAAGGTCACTTTTGGATACAAATATGCACATCTTCAGACTTGGATCTAAACGTGTACCGAATATCTAAGCTCTATCTCAAAGGCTTCATGTCGTTTTTCCCAAAAGAAAAAAAGTGCTTGGAATAATAATAAGAAGAACTAGACATTGTGGGTACAATGTCACGGTCTTTCCTTGACGTCCCCCATAGGTATTATTTCGCTGTATCGTGATGTGGCATATACTACACATTTTCCGGAAAGTTTAATTTGTTAAGATTGCGAGAGCCTTAGATCGAGTGTGAACTTTCATCGTTATGTGCCGTTATCCAAACAATTGCTAAAAGATAATCTATTGAAAGTCTATGGTTTTCTGTATGAGTCCGCTCTATCTGGGCACTGAATATATGTCGCTCAATACTTATTTCTGCGCGTGCATCAACATACTTCAAACAGCATGCTAATTGGGGGCGGAAATTGTATCCTGCCTGCAACAATGCGAATGCATTCTTACTGTCAATTCCAAACACATATAGATATTCCCTCAATCAAAATTGATGACCTGCACCAGAAACTTCAGCCACGAATCGTGTGAAACAAACAACAACGAGATGCAGTTGCAGAGATGCCGGTGAACTTACGTCATGTGGCGCGCAATTTTAGTCGACTGGGTATTGTTCTTAAATTAGTAAACGAATGCCTACCTTGTTTGCACAGTCCAATCGTACTTCATCTGGGAACATTCCACGTAAACGGCGACATCAAATACTCCCTCGTTTTAGGGACTAGTATCCACAAATCGCGTGAAACAAGAATGTGATACAGTTGCAGAGATGTCGTTTCACTTACGTATTGTAGCGCGCAATTTTAGTCGACTGGGTATTGTTCCTAAATTAGTAATGAAATCCCTACCTTATGGGCACGGTCCATTCGTACTTCAACTGGGAACATTCCACGTAAACGGCGACATCGAATATTCCCTCGTTTTAGGGACTTTAATCCTAGACACCTAAATGCCATCCCTACCCAGCTTGCTTGGAAAACAGCTATGTTCCTACGCTCCCCGTGAGAGGAACACTCGCGCGTATTTGAGGGACAGACGCGCGCACTTCCGGTGAACCAAATTATTCATCTTGTTTGTTTCCGAATACCAGGATCGCTAACCCTCTGTCTACGCTGTATTATGTCAAACTAACGGCTCTCTCGTAACTGTTCAAGGTTTCCACAATTACTGTGCCCGGTACGGAGTCATTGTCAACGAAAGAACACAGTATTGGAAGTAAGTGGCAGCAAATTAGAAGTTCGTAACTATTGCGGTTCAAGAGATAAAAGGTTTACAAAATTGAGCCGGCCCCGTCATGTAACACGACGTTTATTTAATTGTGAACATTGGATGCCTCGAGTGTTACAGCCGAATCGCTATAGCGAAATTGACAACACCCATTGAATAGATGAAATCAACATATGACCATTTAACGGCTTAATAGTTCGGGAAATTTGAATTTTCAATATCTCTAAACCTATCAAAGCTATATTCTTGAAATTTCATAGGCAAATACATATATATATTCCCTCAAACATACCTAAAAATAGTGATGATTGGATGAATACTTTTCGCAAAATTTGAATAAAGCGTAAATTTCACAAATTGCTAATTATGTTCTATTCTTTCTGGTATATCTTGATGGCTTCTAATGTTTTTCTGTTACGTCATATAATGACCAACATTCATGTGCAAATTTCAACTTGAAATTCCCAACAGTTTTCGAGTTATAACCCTGTAGTCGCAAAACTGTCGGTGACCATATCTCAAGAGCCAAGGTCAAGGTCAGGTTGAAAATGCAGTGACGTCATACTTGCATCATGGCGTACAAATGTACCAAATTACAGATTCCTGCATGTTGTAGTTTCTGAGAAAAAAGCGAAAAACGTTTTTTACATTGTGCGATATTCAAGGTCAAGGTCACATCCGATCGTTTTATAAGTAGCACCGAAAGAAAGACAATATTGTGCTTACTATTGTGCCATTGTTTCTTGCCTGTCAGCGTGTTACTTTCTAAGTAAATGGAAGCCGTATTTTCGATATTTGGATGCTCATCACTTCAAAGATCAAGGTCAAAGCCGAATTCTGACACAAGTGCTGACCTTATGACGTGATGTAGGTCACGTGACCTCATTTTCAGACTGATGGCATCAGCCGTTCAAGATTTGACCGTCAAACTTTGCACTCATACTGAGACGCTCCCAGAGGTCAAAGGTCAAATTTAAGGTCACATTCTTTTCGGTCATTAAAGTGTTCATTAATATTAGGAGTATCAATGCCGTAGCTTATTTCCTTATAAAATACCGGGTTTTGAAAAACATTAAAAGGGAGATAACTACTTTTTCTTGTTACGTAACAATTCAAAAATATAACTACAGCATGGCCATATTTAACACTTAGCAACCATCAACTTTCCTTTAGATATGTTCTTTATTTTTGGCTGTACACAGACGACACGAAAAACAGCACCAGGGGAGAGAACTCTAAAACCGCTTGTTTGACCTACTTATTTTATTAGTTATTTTGTTGGGTGTATCTGCAAACTTTCACATTTTAAATTTCAGCTCCATCGCCTTATGCGTTTGGTCAATATTCGCAAAATGGTGTTTTTATCAGAAAAGCCCATAGCTCAATAGGTCAAGGTCAAGGTCAAAATTGAATACTTGTACCAGAAACTTCAGCCTAGTATATACAAATGAGTCAAATATCTAAGCTGTATATCAAGCCGTTTAGCCGCTATTTGAAAAGTGGAATAATAATAATAATAATAATAAGAATAATAATAATCCGTAGAATAACAAAAGGTCTATCCATTGGAAATGGAAAGACCTAATAATAATAAACAGAATTACAATAGGTCTATTCCATTGGAAATGGAAAGACCTAATAATAATAACTAGACATTGTTGGTACAATGGCACGGTCTTTCCATGACGTCCCCAAGAAGGTATCATTTCTCTGTATTGGGATGTTGCAAATACTACAAATACCGAGTAGAAACATTTTCCGGAAAGTTGGATCTGTCTAGTTGGATTGCGAGAGCCTTAGATCGAGTGTGAACTTTCATCGTTATGTGGCGTTGTTTAAACAAGTGTAAAAAGGTAAACTATTGAAAGTCTATTGTTTTCTATAGTATTAGGTTCAATTATAGGGAAATTTAACATCGCCTATGTAACGCGACATCAATTTAATATCCAACACTTGATCATTATAGTAGCACAGCTGACAGCTGACTGTCCCAATCAAGTATTCCGGTGTTGGCAAATGAATTAATGTCGTGTTACATGTCCGATGCAGATTTAATGATAATTGAACATCCGCCATTCAATTGACGTAGACGCACAATGCATCATGGGCTTTATCAGAGTTCCCAGTCACCTCCTTCATGTAACACGACGTTAATTTATTTGCAATGGCTCGTTGAATCGGCTGACACAGTCGGAACAGGATGTCCTAAAAGCTAATTTGGTGAGTCGGGTTTCATACAGAATGCTCATGTATTCTCACTGTCAATTTCAAACACTCGACCGTCAACATCGATCGTGTAGGTTGTATCCCAATGAAACGGCCTATTCACATAGCCCACGACTCAAGAACCGCTTGAACGTAATTCTTTGTGTAACCCGTACACCAATTGTCAATCTATGCTGGACGGTTTCCATATATTCAGTCCTTTATGTATCGCGTAGCCATGATAAAGTGGTCACGTTAAACGATTCTTGAATGAACGCAGAAGATGTAAGCAATTGCCGCTCAGCTGTTTGCCTTTGTGCAAAGTATGTTATTTTTGTGCTGGAAGCAGTTTATTCCCCCGTAATAAGTGAACGAAACAAGTTACTGACCATCATCTGATCGAAATGCGCGATCGTTCAACTATAGAAAAAAAGAAGAAAAAAAATACTGGCTAAGGTAGGAATCGAACCACGGCCCTTGTGGTTAGGAAGCAGATGTCCAAACCACTCGGCCATGTTGACTAACGTGTCAGAAAGGAGTAGAATAACATATAGAAAAGTTTGATACACGAAAACAGCCTTATAGCGTGTGTAAAGTGAGAAACACTATTATTAACATATTTCAAAAAGTATTAATTCTACTGCTTCGAAATTTTGCACACCGACAGACATATATATTCTCTCAATGTCCTGTGAATATAGTGCGGATTGGAGTTGTAGTTTCGCCATGGCATCAAAAACGTAAAAATTTCGAATTTTGTCAAATATCTCGTATACTTTCTGGCACCTTTTTTCCTGTTCTACTTCTTTTCTGTGACGTCATTTAATGACCTATATTTATATGCAAATTTCAAGTCCGGGCGAGGAATACTTTTCTCATTAAAGCCCTTCAAGTGTGAAAATGTAAAGGGCCATTACTCTGGAACAAAGGTCAAGGTCAGGTCAAAATTTGTATGACTTCATACCTGAGTGATGGGGAACATCTGTGCTGAATTACAGATTCCTAGTCCTTATATTTTTCGCAGAAATCAAGTAAATCACTTTTAGTATCAGGTGATATTGAAGGTCAAGGTCACATCGGATCGTTTTGTTTTTACTGTTAAACGAAAGACCATCGAACGTTCTTTCTTGAGTTCTAGTATGATGGCAGCCAGTGACCTACTTTTCGAGTAAATGGAAGCCGTATTTTCGACATTCGAAAGCATACTGTTCTAAAGGTCAAGGTCATGACCGACATCTGACACTCTAGATCAACTCGGGATGTCACGCGTGTCAACTGACCCAGTTGGCAGACTGATCGCATCAGCCGTTCGAGTGTCGTCCATCAAACTTTGACCTCATATGGGCACGATTGTAGAGGTCAAAGGTCAAACTCAAGGTCATATTATTTTAGGATATGGAAGTCTTCATAAATGTTGCAAGACTCAACTCTGTAACTTCCGCTGTTATGAAATAGCAGGTTGCACAAAATAGATAAAGGGACACAACTCCTGTACCCTGTTACGTAACACACTGAATACCGGAACTGGAGCTTGGCCATGCATAAAACTTACCAACCGTAAAGTTTCCCACAGATATATTGTATAGTGTAGGCTGTAACCATCTGACAAGAAAGGCATTATCAGGGGAGAGAACTCGGGACCTGCCGTCATGACATACTTATTTTATGACTCAATTTGTTGTAGATGATATCAAACATCTGCATTCTTGATCTCCGCTGCTCGTTCTTAACCGTTCGACCAATATTCGCATTCGCAGTTTTGACTTCACTGCCATATAAATCAATAGGTCATGGTCAAGGTCACTTTTGGGTACAAATATGCACATCTTCAGACTTGGGTCTAAACGTGTGCCGAATATCTAAGCTCTATCTCAAAGGCTTCATGTTGTTTTTTCGAAAAGAAAAAAGTGCTTGGAATAATAATAATAATAACTAGACACTGTGGACAGTGACCCGGTCTTCCCATTCCTAAATTTGAGCTCAAACGAATAATAACTGAGATACTGAACATCAAAGCCTTGAAGTTGGATCCGAACCCACAAGCTCGCAGGGTTATTACGTTGGCTATACATACCACTCCTATATCCGTAGGAACGTGTCACTGTGCATTATAAAAGGTATTCCAATCAAAAATATTTGACACTGTAGAATAAAATGCTACAACTTAGAGGTCCATATCTAATAAGGTTCGAAAGCTATAGCGGTCCAATGATAGGCTGAGTTTTCCACAATTACTATATTCGGCTATTACCCTATCACTTCCGTCATATAACACGACATTAATTTAATTGCGTACCCGAGATGCCTGGACTGGTACAGCCGAAATATGAACCCACTATACTTTAGTTTGGTGTGACGGGTTATATACAGGTCTTCACAGTCACCTCATTCATGTAACACGACGTTAATTTATTTGCGATGGCTCGTTGAATCGGCTGACACAGTCGGAACGGGATGTCCTGAAAGCTAATTTGTTGAGTCGGGTTTCATACAGAATGCTCATGTATTCTCACTGTCAATTCCAAACACTCGACCGTCAACATCGATCGTGTAAGTTGTATCCCAATGAAACGGGCTGTTCACATAGCCCACGACTCGAGAACCGCTCCAACGTAATTCTTTGTGTAACCCGTACACCAATTGTCAATCTATGCTGGACGGTTTCCATATATTCAGTCCTTTATGCAACGCGTAGCCATGATAAAGCGGTCATGTTAAACGGTTCTTGAATGAACGCAGAAGATGTAAGCAATTGGCGCTCAGCTGTTTGCCTTTGTGCAAAGTATGTTATTTTAGTGCTGGAAGCAGTTTCTTTCCTCGTAATAAGCGAACGAAACAAGTTACTGACCATCATCTGATCGAAATGCGCGATCGTTCATGTATAGAAAAAAAAATTACTGGCTCAGGTAGGAATCGAACCACGGCCGTTGTGGTTAGGAAGCAAACGTCCAAACTACTCGGCCATGTTGACTAACGTGTCAAAAAGGAGTAGAATAACATATAGAAAAGTTCGATACAAGAAAACAGCCTTATAGCATGTGTAAAGTGAGAAACACTATTATTTACATATTTAAAAAAGTATTAATCCTACTGCTTCGAAATTTTGCACACCGACAGACATATATATTCTCTCAATGTCCTGTGAATATGGTGCGGATTGGAGTGAGAGTTTCGCCATGGCATCAAAAACATGAAAATTTCGAATTTTGTCAAATATCTCCTATACTTTCTGGTACCTTTTTTCCTGCTCTAGTTCTTTTCTGTGACGTCATGAAATGACCTATATTTATATGCAAATTTCAAGTCCGGGCGAGGAATACTTTTCTCATTACAGCCCTTCAAGTGTGAAAATGTAAAGGGCCATTACTCTGGAACAAAGGTCAAGGTCAGGTCAAAATTGTTATGACTTCATTCCTGAGTGATGGGGAACATCTGTGCTGAATTACAGATTCCTAGTCCTTATACTTTTCACAGAAATCAAGTAAACCACTTTTGGTGTCAGGTGATATTCAAGGTCAAGGTCACATCGGATCGTCTTGTTTTTACTGTCAAACGAAAGACCATCGAACGTTCTTTCGTGAGTCCTAGTATAATGGCTGGCAGTGATCTACTTTTCAAGTAAATGGAAGCCGTATTTTCGACATTCGAATGCATACAGTTGCAAAGGTCAAGGTCATGACCGACATCTCACACTCCAGATCAACTCGGCATGTCACGCGTGTCAACTGACCCAGTTGGCAGACTGATCGCATCAGCCGTTCGAGTGTCGCCCATCAAACTTTGACCTCATATGGGCACGATTCTAGAGGTCAAAGGTCAAATTCAAGGTCATATTATTTTAGGACATGGAAGTCTTCATAAATGCTGCAAGACTCACCTCTGTAACTTCCGCTATTATGAAATGGCAGGTTGCAGAAAATAGATAAAGGGACACAACTCCTTTACCCTGTTACGTAACACCCTGAATTAGAAACGGGAGCATGGCCATGCATAAAACTTACGAACCGTAAAGTTTCCCACAGATACGTTGTACAATGTATCCTGCAATCCTCCGACAAGAAAAGCATTGCCAGGGGAGAGAACTCGGTACCTGCCGTCATGACCTACTTATTTTATGATTAAATATGTTTTAGATTATATCAAACATCTACATTCTAGATCTCCGCTGCTCGCTCTTAGCCGTTCGCCCTATATTCGCATTGGCAGTTTTGACTTTACTGCCCTATAAATCAATAGGTCAAGGTCAAGGTCACTTTTGGAGACAAATATGCACATCTTCAGACTGAGATCTAAACGTGTGCCGAATATCTAAGCTCTATCTCAAAGGCTTCATGTCGTATTTCCGAAAAGAAAAAAGTGCTTGGAATAATAAGAATAATAATAAACAGAATAACAATAGGTCTATTCCATTGGAAATGGAAAGACCTAACTAGAGATTGTTGGTACAATATCACGGTCTTTCCTTCTGTTGTCTTCAGTAATTTGAATACAGATTTGCAGAAAAGAGATATGTAAATTGGCGACCACTTCGTTGAATAAACTTGATTTATTTGCATAAAATCGCCGAAATTAGCCCGACTTGCTACAACGTTAAAACCAGTCGCGCTCTGTGTAGGCTGTTTGTTTGTAAACAGAGGCCAGACACCACGTGTTCGCTGACCTACATGTATGTCTGGAAAAGACAATCGGAACGTTTCATCATAGGCAAATGTACACTGCCAATTTTCCGTCAAATAGTTCGCAGAGTGAAATACATTCAGCTGAGACAGAAAAGCTTAAGTCGCTCCTGCAATCATGGTTATTATATCTTTCATGTTTACGGACAATTATCACTTTAACCAACATCAAACACATCCTGTCAAGCTTTTAACGGACTATATTCTCAACTGAGCCACCGATCCGAAACAACAACGAGATTCAGTGGCAGAGATGCCGTTTCAATTACGTATTTTGGCGCGCGATTTTAGTCGACTGGGTATTGTTCTCAAATTAGTAATGAAATGCCTGCCTTGTTTGCACAGCCCAATCGTACTTCATCTGGGAACATTCCACGTAAACGGCGGCATCGAATATTCCCTCGTTTTAGGGACTTTAATCCTAGACACCTAAATGCCATCCCTGCCCAGCTCAGCTATTTCACTACGCTGCAGCCGTGAAAGGAACACTCGCGCGTATTTGAAGACAGACGCGCGCACTTCCGGTGAATCAAAATATTCACCTGGTTTGTTTCCGAATACCAGGATCGCTAAGCCTCTGTCTATGCTATATTATGTCAATCTAACGGCTTTCTCTTAACTGTTCAAGTTTTCCACAATTACTGTTCTCGGTACGGAGTCATTGTCAACGAAAGAACACAGTATTGGAAGTAAGTGGCAGCAAATTACAAGTTCGTAACTATTGCGGTTCAAGAGATGAAAGGTTTACAAAATTGAGCCGGCCCCGTCATGTAACACGACGTTTATTCAATTGTGAACATTGGATGCCTCGAGTGTTACAGCCGAATCGCTATAGCGAAATTAACAACACCCATTGAATAGATGAAATCAACATATGACCATTTAACGGCTTAATAGTTCGGGAAATTTGAATTTTTAATATCTCTAAACCTATCAAAGCTATATTCTTGAAATTTCACAGGCGAATACATATATATATTCTCTCAATGCCCTATGAATATGGCGCGGATCGGAGTTGTACTTTCGCCATGGCATCAAAAAAGTAAAAATTTCGAATTTTGTCAAATATCTCCTAACTTTCTGGTACTTTTTTTCTGTTCTAGTTCTTTTCTGTGACGTCATGTAGTGCTGGAAGCAGTTTCTTTCCCCGTAATAAGTGAACGAAACAGGTTACTGACCATCATCTGATCGAAATGCGCGATCGGTCAACTATAGAAATAAAGAAAAAAAATTTACTGGCTAAGGTAGGAATCGAACCACGACCCTTGTGGTTAGGAAGCAGACGTCCAAACCACTCGGCCATGTTGACTAACGTGCCAGAAAGGAGTACAATAACATATAGAAAAGTTCGATACACGAAAACAGCCTTATAGCGTGTGTAAAGTGAGAAACACTATTATTTACATATTTCAAAAGGTATTAACTCTACTGCTTCGAAATTTTGCACACCGACAGACATATATATTCTCTCAATGTCCTGTGAATATGGTGCGGATTGGGGTTGTAGTTTCGCCATGCCATCAAAAACGTGAAAATTTCGAATTTTGTCAAATATCTCCTATACTTTCTGGTACCTTTTTTCCTGTTCTACTTCTTTTCTGTGACGTCATTTAATGATCTATATTTATATGCAAATTTCAAGTCCGGGCGAGGAATACTTTTCTCATTACAGCCCTTCAAGTGTGAACATGTAAAGGGCCATTACTCTGGAACAAAGGTCAAGGTCAGGTCAAAATTTTTATGACTTCATTCCTGAGTGATGGGGAACATCTGTGCTGAATTACAGATTCCTAGTCCTTATACTTTTCATAGAAATCAAGTAAATCACTTTTGCTATCAGGTGATATTCAAGGTCAAGGTCACATCGGATCGTCTTGTTTTTACTGTCAAACGAAAGACCATCGAACGTTCTTTCGTGAGTTCTAGTATGATGGCTGGCAGTGGCCTACTTTTCCAGTAAATGGAAGCCGTATTTTTCGACATTCGAATGCATACTGTTCCAAAGGTCAAGGTCATGACCGACATCTGACACTCTAGATCAACTCGGGTTGTCACGCGTGTTAACTGACCCAGTTGGCAGACTCCTCGCATCAGCCGTTCGAGTGTCGTCCATCAAACTTTGGCCTCATATGGGCACGATTCTGGAGGTCAAAGGTCAAATTTAAGGTCACATTCTTTTCGTTCATTAAAGTGTTCATTAACCATAGGAGAATCAATGCCCTAGCTTATTTCCTTATAAAATGACAGCTTTTGAAAGTGATCAAAGGGGAGATAACTACTCGTTATTGTTACGTAACTTTTTGAAAGACAGACAGTAGCTAGGCCATCTATAAGATTTAGCAAACCTCCGGTTTCTTGAAGATCTGTTGTTTCGTTTTGGCTGCACTCTGTTAACAAGCAAAACGTGTTCAGGGTAAAGAACTCAATATCAGCAGTGGTGACCTACTTATTTTGTCGGTTCATTTTGTTGCAAATACATTCAAACGGTTACATTATACGTCTCAATCGCGTCCTCTCCTCCGCTTCATCAATATTCGCAGAAAAGGTTTTAACTTTACAAGCCAATAAGTCATAAGGTCAAGGTCAAAGTCAAAAATCATGACCGTCGACAACAGATTGGAAGTGACTTCTACGCATGTACCAAATATTGTGGCTGTAGATCAAGCGCTTTGTCGGATAGTAAGAAGTTGGATAGAATAATAATAATCCGTACAATATCAATAGGTCTATTCCATTGGAAATGGAAAGACCTAATAGTAATAAGAAGAAGAATAATAATAAACAGAACTAGAGATTGTTGGTACAATATCACGGTCTTTCCTTCTGTTGTCTTCAGTAATTTGAATACAGATTTGCAGAAAAGAGATATGTAAATTGGCGACCACTTCGTTGAATAAACTTGATTTATTGGCATAAAATCGCCGAAATTAGCCCGACTTGCTACAACGTTAAAACCAGTCGCGCTCTGTGTAGGCTGTTTGTTTGTAAACAGAGGCCAGACACCACGTGTTCGCTGACCTACATGCATGTCTGGAAAAGACAATCGGAACGTTTCATCATAGGCAAATGTAAACTGCCAGTTTCCGTCAAATAGTTCGCAAAATGAAATACATTCAGCTGAGACAGAAAAGCTTAAGTCGCTCCTGCAATCATGGTTATTATACCTTTCATGTTTACGGACAATTATCACTTGAACCAACATCAAACACATCCTGTCAAGCTTTTAACGGACTATATTCTCAACTGAGGCACCGATCCGAAACAGCAACGAGATACAGTGGCAGAGATGCCGTTTCAATTACGTATTTTGGCGCGCGATTTTAGTCGACTGGGGATTGTTCTCAAATTAGTAAACGAATGCCTACCTTGTTTGCACCCTCCCATTCGTGCTTCAACTGGGAACATTCCACGTAAACGGCGACATCGAATATTCCCTCGTTTTAGGGACTTTAATCATCGACACCTAAATGCCATCCCTGCCGAGCTCAGCTAAGTTCCTACGCTCCCCGTGAGAGGAACACTCGCGCGTATTTGAAGACAGACGCGCGCACTTCCAATGAATCAAAATATTCACCTAGTTTGTTTTCGAAAACCAGGATCGCTAAGCCTCTGTTTGCGCTGTATTATCTCAAACTAAGCTAACGGCTTTCTAGTACCTGTTCAAGTTTTCCACAATAACTGTTGCGGGGCGGGGGGAGGGGGGAGGGGAGGGGAGCGATGTTAAAAGGAAAGAAATATATAAAAAAAAATATAAAAAAATCTCACACCCAGGATTCGAACTCGGATCCTCTAGCATTGAAGTCCCGTAACATGCCATTACGCTATTATAGAATCGCTGTGGAAATGATTACGGTATATAGTATCGACAGAATCTTGTTGAAAAGTTGCGTTCACACCTGACCACTTCTTTTGAAGATTCTGTCCGTTAAATTTCAAATCGAAATAGATATTTCGTTTGGACATTAACATGACATTATATGTTGTAAATTTCAATCCCGTAACTCCATTTGCTAAAATTTGCATATTTTGAGAAATTTTAATTTGGCTATAATTGCCATATTTTTCAACTCATCATCTTCTGTACAAAACTGCAGCATGTCCATAGGCTTGATGTTCGAATAACGACGTCACTTTATGTCTCAGTTGTATGGTTTAAGCTGTGTTCTGGCGACAGGAAATGCGTCATCAGGACATAAAAGTCGGATACGCTTTGTCCGACGGGCATAATGCATGATGTCATTTTTTCTGACAATATTTAAAACTCTTATATTTAAAATATGAAAGTGGCTGGAATATCCGTTGGCCGAATATTAAAGAGAGAAGTTTGTCCGATAATCTTTGTCCGGGAGATCGATGTCCAAGTACAAGTCCATCGGACAATTCAGCTGGGGATACACTTCGTATTTGCCAAGTTTCATGAAGCTACAAATAGCGGTTGTCTAACTACGCGACCATCGGGTTTCAAAGTCGGGCTGTTGGATACAAAATCAAATAACACTAGATATTGTTGGTACAATATCACGGCCTTTCCGTGACGTCCCCCAAAGGTATTATTTCGCTGTATTGTGATGTGGCATATACTACACATTTTCCGGAAAGTTTAATTTGTCAAGATTGCGAGAGCCTTAGATCGAGTGTGAACTTTCATCGTTATGTGCCGTTATCCAAACAATTGCTAAAAGATAAACTATTGAAAGCCTATGGTTTTCTGTACGAGTCCGCTCTGTCTGGGCACTGAATTTATGTCGCTCAATACTTATTCGTCGCGTACATCAACATACTTCAAACAGCATGCTAATTCGGGGCGGAAATTGTATCCTGCCTGCAACAATGCGAATGCATTCTTACTGTCAATTCCAAACACATGTAGATATTCCCTCAATCAAAATTGATGACCTGCACCAGACACTTCAGCCTAGAAACGTGTGAAACAAACAACAACGAGATGCAGTTGCAGAGATGCCGGTGAACTTACGTCATGTGGCGCGCAATTTTAGTCGACTGGGTATTGTTCGTAAATTAGTAGAAAATTGCCTACCTTCTGTGTACAGTCCATTCGTACTTCATCTGGGAACATTCCACGTAAACGGCGACATCAAATACTCCCTCGTTTTAGGGACTTTAATCCTAGACACCTAAATGCCATCCCTGCCCAGCTCAGCTAAGTTCCTACGCTCCCCGTGAGAGGAACACTAGCGCGTATTTGAAGACAGACGCGCGCACTTCCGGCGAAGCAAATTATTCACCTTGTTTGATTCCGAATACCAGGATCGCTAAGCCTCTGTCTATGCTGTATTATGTCAAACTAACGGCTTTCTCTTAACTGTTCAAGTTTTCGACAATTACTCTTCCCGGTACGGAGTCATTGTCAACGAAAGAACACAGTATTGGAAGTAAGTGGCAGCAAATTACAAGTTCGTAACTATTGCGGTTCAAGAGATAAAAGGTTTACAAAATTGAGCCGGCCCCGTCATGTAACACGACGTTTATTCCATTGTGAACATTGGATGCCTCGAGTGTTACAGCCGAATCGCTATAGCGAAATTGACAACACCCATTGAATAGATGAAATCAACATATGACCATTTAACGGCTTAATAGTTCGGGAAATTTGAATTTTTAATATCTCTAAACCTATCAAAGCTATATTCTTGAAATTTCACAGGCGAATACATATATATATTCTCTCAATGCCCTATGAATATGGCGCGGATCGGAGTTGTACTTTCGCCATGGCATCAAAAAAGTGAAAATTTCGAATTTTGTCAAATATCTCCTATATTTTCTGGTACCTTTTTTCCTGTTCTACTTCTTTTCTGTGACGTCATTTAATGATCTATATTTATATGCAAATTTCAAGTCCGGGCGAGGAATACTTTTCTCATTACAGCCCTTCAAGTGTGAAAATGTAAAGGGCCATTACTCTGGAACAAAGGTCAAGGTCAGGTCAAAATTTTTATGACTTCATTCCTGAGTGATGGGGAACATCTGTGCTGAATTACAGATTCCTAGTCCTTATACTTTTCATAGAAATCAAGTAAATCACTTTTGCTATCAGGTGATATTCAAGGTCAAGGTCACATCGTCGGATCGTCTTGTTTTTACTGTCAAACGAAAGACCATCGAAAGTTCTTTCATGAGTTCTAATATGATAGCTGTCAGTCACATACTTTTCAAGTAAATGGAAGCCGTATTTTCGACATTCGAATGCATACTGTTCCAAAGGTCAAGGTCATGACTGACATCTGACACTCTAGATCAACTCGGGATGTTACGCGTGTCAACTGACACAGTTGGCAGACTCATCGCATCAGCCGTTCGAGTGTCGTCCATCAAACTTTGGCCTCATATGGGCACGATTCTGGAGGTCAAAGGTCAAATTTAAGGTCACATTCTTTTCGTTCATTAAAGTGTTCATTAACCATATGAGAATCAATGCCCTAGCTTATTTCCTTATAAAATGACAGCTTTTGAAAACCATCAAAGGGGAGATAACTACTCGTTATTGTTACGTAACTTTTTGAAAGACAGACAGTAGCTAGGCCATGTATAAGATTTAGCAACCCTCCGGTTTCTTGAAGATCTGTTGTTTCGTTTTGGCTGCACTCTGTTAACAAGCAAACCGTGTTCAGGGTAGAGAACTCAATATCAGCAGTGGTGACCTACTTATTTTGTCGGTTCATTTTGTTGCAAATACATTCAAACGCTTACATTATACGTCTCAATCGCGTCCTCTCCTCCGCTTCATCAATATTCGCAGAAAAGGTTTTAACTTTACAAGCCAATAAGTCATAAGGTCAAGGTCAGAGTCAAAAATCATGACCGTCGACAACAGATTGGAAGTGACTTCTACGCATGTACCAAATATTGTGGCTGTAGATCAAGCGC
>JAVTVY010012938.1:0-51327 GCA_036873755.1 Hanleya hanleyi
AGTGATATTACAGTGCTAAACATCACATTATGAAAGTCCTGTTCTTCTCAGCAAAATGCATTGAAGCAATGCTGCTAATAGTACTTAGGCAACAACGGCATTCAACATAAATCGGGAACCTTCACTGACTGTGTGTCATGGTACCCACAGTGACGTGGTACGTCAGAGCTTGGAAATGATGGATGTTTCACCAGTTCAGCCGATATGTCATGGTTTAATTTACTGTTGAAGCATGAGGCTGTTGCAACACACGCGAACAACCACAATGTTGATGATAAGAATGTTAGATTTTAAGTGTTTGTTGACAGCTAAAAGTATGTGACAAAACATACAGTTTTTGAAGTCAGACATATTCATGCACTCCGGGTCCATCATCAGTTGGATATGTGGTATTAATTTAGAAAGCCAAGCTATATTTCATGTTATATCATAATATAAAGTATATAACCTTGGAAAAAAAATAGGTTTAGTCAACTGGATGGCTTCTAGTCAGTCACAAATTGCACATGTATTATGAATTTGGAGAGCCTGTCTTAACTTCTTTAAAAATTACTGCTAATGTTACATTTAACCTTAATAAAACAGGTGAAGTCATTTTCATAAGGCTTCTGATCCATCACTATCTGCATATGTGGTATGACCAGAAAGATGAACAGACAGACAGATAGAGACACAGATGACATGGACAATTCAGTTCCATTTGGGGCATCATTCCATATTATCTTCGAAGTCTAAATATTCTGTCAAAATGCACCAGAACCATTTTACTTAAATTATATACAAAAATTTCCCAGGTGAGATGTGCCATATAGCAGGAATGTAGAAGTTCCACTTCAAAAATCTTTCCAATTGTTCAGTCTAAAAAATAGTTAACAGTTGTATAACTATGCTGTCAAAATGCAATGGTACATGTATGTGACATTTCATCCCTCAAGTTTCAAGCAAATTCTGGGGATCTTCAGATGAACAAAAAAACAAATGAGCATTAACGAAGTGATAATTTGTGATTTTACTCATTGAAAATTGGCCAGAATGCTTCTCCAGACATCTGGAAGCCAAGGGCTTCAAAGTCACTTGAGACTACACAAGTGTTATTGGGATAACCATACCACTGTTCAAACAGGATCAGATTATTATTATCAGTATTGGAGAGAGAAGCACTGATTCTGTTTACTTTGTTGACACAAGCACTAGGCCCCTTATGTTATTGCATTATGCAATAAGTCAACCACTTCAGATTAACCACTTTAATGCACAACATACATGTACAGGTATACACTATGTAGGCCTAGCTGATAGTGTAGCTGTAAAAACCCCCACTGCCACATATATGCCAGTGCTAGCAGCACCAATGTCCTTTCAATCCATTTTTAAACTATAATGTTAATTAAATTATGAATTGTAAAAAAAGAATGCATTATGAAATATAAATAAAGCATTATGTTGATGGGTCACGAAATCCATATGGGAGGTCAATTTTTTAAAATCCTTTGTCTGTCTAACAAGATCACAATATAAACTTGTGCTGTATAAGTCTACTGTCTGCAGTGCTACCCAATGATGAACAAATATCACAAAGCTACACGATGAAGCAAAATCCCCAGATCTGGCAGGGGAATGTAGGTATTGGACTAAGTCCTGAGAATTTCACGTATTAAAAAAATGGCCATTTGGCTTACAAGGGATGTGAATTATAACATTGGGAATGTTATATTCATGTTAGGCAAATTAGAATTACTTTTTCCTGATTCAAAGAAGTAAATTTCCATTTTTGTGAAAAAAATCTCATTTTGAGACGCAAAAACGTGCCTTCATGTTTTCGCCAACATCACCAGAATCTTGTCAGTCCTTTGCCTGTCTTGCAAGATCATTATACTCAAATTTCATGGAAATCAAACAAGTTGTTTAGAAGATATCATGTTATACATGTTTACCTGAATTCAAGTCTATATTGCCACCTAGTGATGACCAAATACCACGAAAAACAAGCAGGTGAAATCTAATGCCCTAGAGAGAAGGCACATAAGAGTTCAATGAAAAAAAAAATTAATCATGATAATGGTTAAGAAGGTTTTGATGTTAAGTCAGATAATTGAGATATTTCATTTGAATGGCAATTTGGTTCCCACCGAAAGGGAATTATCATGTCAGCAATCCTATATTTATGCTTGGCAGCCTAGAATAGAACAGTTTTTAAATATTTCTCCAAGCGAATTGGTAAATTTTCATTTCACGAAAAACTTTTTTTTTTGAGACGCAAAAAACTTGCCTTAAAAATTATACCAGCTACACCAAAACCTTTTCAGCACATTGCCTATCCTTCAAGACCATTGTAATAAAATTTCAAAGAAATCGGGCAAGCTGTTCAGACGAAATCGTCACCTATGCTCTGACTATAACGCCACCTAGTGGTGAGCAGCGGCTATCAAAACACAACCAGACAAATTTCCCAGGCCTAAGGAGATAGCACACAAAGTTTGACCCGAAAATATTTAACGGTTTCAGAGATATTCACGTTTGAAGTCGCGGCGGCGGCGCCGGCGGATCCGGAGCCGTTTCTCATGAAAACATAAGAGCATCCACTTTGTGGAAATGCTCTAATTAATTTTATGTGGATAAAATAAAATTAAGCCGAGCACACAAGATGTTTCTTGCACGACTGAAGAAGACCATAGACACAGGCATCATTTTATACTTTCTTATGCTAAATTCAGATCTTTCATAACGAACCTTCTGGCAGTATATAGCCATGCGATGCAACCAACCAGCTCTCAGCGATCAACCATATGTTATTTTACTGTATTTGACAGCAGAGCAACGGGCTCTCTGATAAGTAAGCATAAGAAATGACCCTCTCTCAAAACTTGTCTTGACGCCCATGATAGCATGACTGACTCACCCCAGGTTAGAGACTCGTCCTGCTGACTCTCACTATCTGCATCACTCCAGCCTTCCTTCTCTTTTTGTTCCCCAAACTCATCTTTGTCCATCACCAACACCTTAACATCAAACATAATTTCCAAACATGTTATCAGGAACCATCCCAGCACACCTAACAAATAAGTCATTTTAACATCATATCAATTATCAAGCTGATCCTTATCAGTAGTTAGTATGTGAAAAGCCGTACATCAGTACAAGAACTAATTTGAACATGAAGTCTCAAGGAATCATAAAGTAAAGCGGTAGCTCTTGGTGTTTTCCCATCATGCTCATCAAGAAACATGATGGTTAAATACATTTCTGTATAGATATGTGTAAGCTAAATGCCATCACAACATGAATTGCAGGCAAGCACCTAAAAGGTGCGTGGACCCCTCAGCCTGTTTTTTTTTTTAGTCAAGTAGGATCAGGGCTGCATCTAGAGTCAATTTAGTTTCGGAAAACATATGGGTGCCCAAAACTCAAATGAAACAAAAAACGAAAGTGTTGTTGCTGTTCAATTTGAAAGGATTTCTGAAGGAAATACTCCTAGAAAAAGCTTCTGGGAGCCTCAATATCGATCCGATTGCATAGCTGGGTATTGAATTTCATGTTAATAAACCTCTGTTTTGTGATTGATCACAGGCTCTTTGCGCCGAAATTCACTTAAAAAAATTGGACCCTCAATAATGAATTATGAAAAGGAACTGGGAGTTGGGATCGAAACCTGCAAAAAATCCCTGGATACCGTATATAACAGACTTCGGTTTCACGTGAGTGGTGTGCTGGGATTACAGCATGCAGGAAAGTGTAGCTCTGTTAGTGGCAATTTATGCATTGCACAAGTGTGATAACAAGTAAACACACTGATTGACACAGGCCCACCCTTATCATTAATTGGGGGGGGGGGGGGGGGGCGGGAATAAGCTGCAGGTATGCAAACTGGTTCAAAATTGCCCCGAGTCAGGCTAAAAATGGGCTCTCCTAATCACTCGTTTTAAATTATTTCCAAGGTACAGTAACATGTTTGGTGACAAAAATTGAAGCATTATGTTGTACCATGTGTGGACACAAATATGGTTCCTGCAAAAGTTTTAGGATAAATCATATGATGTAGAATAGAATGATTTAATAGCAAAATTATAAGGGAACCTTCAAACCTTGTATCAGGGAACCTTCAAAATTCACACTGAAACATGCAACCAAGGGTTCCCGATGGGCATAGATAACAGTGCAAAAGCTAAGCCATCAATAAATAATACCAAAAAAAAATTAAAAATCATGAAATCATCACAGCCATCTGAAAATCTAATCATTTCATCAGTCAACATTCAGGAAGCTCTCACCAAAGTTTTGTCAGGCCCGACTTGATAGATCTGCAGATATTCAGCGGACAAGAACATGTTGATGGGCATAGATAACAGTGCAAAAGCTGAGCCATCAATAAATAAAAAAAAAAAAATTAAAAATCACGAAATCATCATAGCCATCTGAAAATCTAATCATTTCATCAGTCAACATTCAGGAAGCTCTCACCAAAGTTTGGTCAGGCCCGACTTCATAGATCTGCAGATATTCAGTGGACAAGAACATGTTGACGGACGGATGCTAGGACGGACGGACGGACGTACGTACATGGCAACGACAAGACCCCACAGCCCTATGGGCTGAGGGGTAAAAAGAGATGGGTAACCTTACTCTGGGTGGATGAAACCCTCTACCCCATCTTCGGATCCTGCATATTTTTTTCTTCGGATTTAGCCAGTGGCTTCTGGTAGATCACCTTGCATCTCCAATCTGAAGCCAAACCACTTCCAGAAAATACCACTTGGGCTCATAAATGTTCGGATTTTTTCCAGCTACTTACATGCATCTCAAAACTAGTTTTAGGTGACCTACAGTGGGACATTTGTATGTCATAGTTGCACAATATTTTTATCTTGACCAAACATTTCGGGAGCATCGTCACCACCTAGAACTCATTTCACTGCATACGAGATGCACATCTAACCTTGAACCTACCAAATGTCACCTTGGCACAGTCACAAATATTGTACTTGGGTCACTGCTGCTGGACAACTGCTGCAATGGACTATCTACAACATCAAGCAGCACAAGAGGTCTGCAATTTCCTGGATCAGACTGGGTGTTATAGAAGATTATTTCAGAACTCTGCCCAAATCACCTGATGACTGACCAAACTCAACAAAAAAACTATCATTTGTATTGACCACAGCATGCCACATCATATTTCAACCTACCAGATGTCAACTGGCACAGTCATAAACATTGTACATGGGCTACTAAATAATCAGAGAAGGCATTACTCCTGACTCAAAAAAAAAGACAGCCCCTGTAATAGATTATCCACAACCTTAAACTACAAATGTGGTCTGCAGTTTCCTGGATATGGGTGGGCGTTAACGAACATTTTTTCAGAACTTCCACCACATGAACACACGACACACCAAACCCACCAAAATGAATGGACCACAGCGTGCAACATCATATTTCAACCTTAAAAGGAGACATCCCACCCAAGACTTGCAATTCCAATTTTTTCTCAACCATTTCAATTTTCTACAGATGCCAGTATGCTCATCATCGGCGGAGCCCTATGACAACTACAAAATAGTTTTAAACGGGTAATGGCATATGCCTCCAGAACACTAAGGGTCCGAGAGACCTAGCCAGAGGTGAACCAGCTTTAAAATAGTGATTTTTCGTTTTTATTCAAGGTTAGGATTATTGAACTATAGATTTCACTTTATCATTTAGAGAAAACGTGAACATGGAGAAATTATTTATTTCTGATGAAAATGGGTGTTTAAAGTTGGCCAGTTATGAAATCTGCAGGTAGTACTCAGTGAGACAGGGAATTAACACCTTTCCCCGATCGCCCCAGCAGGTGTCTGAACAATGTGTATTGTGGCTGGTACTTCTTGATCGGTGGTTAATTGCCTTTAAGCCCGATCCTCCCCCAAACAAATTAACAAGTAACACTGTACCGGCTATGTCATTTCCTGTACTTATTGTACTATTATAATTTGTTTTGCTAATTTATAAAAAGACAGACGTGAAATTGGTACCGTAAGGGTTTATTTGTTTTATGCTATGGAAGCGGCATGTACAAATGGGGGAGCAGATAGGATTTAATTTTAATTAGATTGGGTTTCCGTTTGGCCTCAGTATAGCACGCCATTCCGTATATCAATGAAATATCATTCCCTCGCCGGCTCACTTATCCACAGTATATATGCAAGTACTACATTTTCATGACATTTACGAATCAACCAAGCCACGGGATGCAAGAAATATGTTTTCCGACCATTTGCCCAGAAATACCGACTGGAGTTAGGAGACAAGAACGTGGGATGTTCTTGGCTTGGTGAAGTGAAGTACAGAAATGCTCTCCATTGTATCTGGTAATTCACAAAGATCAATCGCTCGACTCTTTATAGCGAGGCGTCTATTCAAGTACTTGATATTTACTCAGAGCTCCCGTGGTGCCCCCACAATCCACAACTCACAAGGTGTGAAAATGACAGTCGTCGTCGAATTAAATCTTATTGGAAAATTTTGCAAAAATCGTTTTTACTTCGCTTTTTTAGTGACTTGGAGACAAAAAATTATTTGAAATGAAAAATTTGCCGACTTGCTACTGAGTATTAGCTGTCACTTTATTAACAAGAGCCCAAGGGGCTTCAATATACGCCCGTATATCTGGAATTACATCGGTTCAAATATCAAGGTTGTTTAATAGCCTTGATTCCAATTGATCTAGCAATCCAGAGAAAGGTCTACAATTTTTTGCTTATGAGAATGTAACATATATCACATCTTATATTGAATGATAAACTAAAATGAGCTTAACTATTGGTAACTAGTTGACCGTGAAGCAAGAGCTGAGAGCTCACATATCCCACACTGAAATCGACAATAGTCAAACACAAGAAAATAGTAGTTTTCCTGCAAATGGATTCCTTTCAGACGAGAGAATTTTTCATGAAGGAAGAAGAAAGTGATGAAGTAAACCTTTGTTCTTGAGTTAATAAACAGGTGTGAAGTTCATAAAGGACTCCTCTCCCCGTTAAATTAGTAAATGTATGGTTTTTATTTCACAACAGTTTAACTAAATGAAGCGTTTCAAACATGGGAGACAACTCCACAGGACAATACCATATAAATGCAGGGAAAAGAACTTCGAATATTCCAACAATATTCCAGCACATTTAGTCAGCTAAGCTTGATTCAGTTCTGGGGGACTGCGACAGACCTTTGACAAATTGATCTCATATGTATGGCTCCACTTTGCCATGCGAGTAAGGTATACTCAAAGTTTGGTACCAATCCATACCTTGAAACTAGAGCTATCGCATGGACAACAAATGTTAATGGATGAATGGACAGAATGCAACATCGCATTACACGACCTCGTCTTCGACAGGCACATGAAAATGTGACTTTTAATGATTTCTTGATTTTGGGGGCACAGTGACCTTGACCTTTGACCTTGACCTCAATTTTGGTACACAACACATCGTCTTCCCTCAATCTATCAATGCCCACAAAAAATCATGATTTTTAATGATTTCCTGATTTTGGGGTCACAGTGACCTTGACCTTTGACCTTGGCCTAAATTTTGGTACATGACAAACCGTCTCCCCTCAATTTCTCAATGGACACAAAAAATCATGATTTTTAACACTTTCACGATTTTGGGGCCGCAGTGACCTTGACCTTTGACCTTGACCTACATTTTGGTATGTGACACATTGCGTCCCCCTAATGTATCTACTGACACAAAAAATGTTATTTTTAATAATTTCCTAATTTTGGGGTCAGTGACCTTTGACCTTGACCTAATTTTTGGTATGCATCACTTCATTTCCGCCTATTGAATCCACTCACAAAAAATTAGAAATTTTCAACGATTTCCTGATTTTTCAACCACACTGACCTTTGACCTCTGACCTTGACCTACATTTAATATGCAACACATCGTTCCCCCCTAGGGCATCCACTCACCAAAAATTAGAACTGTACATGTAGATAGAAAACTGTCAACTGTCAATGACCTCTGACCTCGACCTCAATTTCGGTACGCGCCACATCATCTCCACCTAGCGTATCCACTCACAAAAAATTGCAACTGTGGATAGAAAACCTTGAGAGATATAGACCGGACACGAACACTTCAGTGATTTCCTGTTTTTTAAGCCAGTGACCTTTGACCTGTGACCTCGACCTTCATTTTGGTACGCGACACATCGTCTCCCCGTAGGGTATCCACTCACCAAAAATTGGAGCTGTGGATAGGAAACTGTCCCAGATATAGACCGGACACGAGAACCGGACAGACGGACGGAAACCGCCATCACATAATACGTCCGCCTTTTGGGCGGACGTATAAAAAGTAAGGAAATATAGGCAATAAAATGAATAAAGTTGCACGGATGTACTCGTCTTCAGTTTTCCGCCGCTTTCTCCGTTTTAAATTTGGTATGGACCTAGAGTTTTCAACTCTGATAACTTCCACACTTATCAACCTAAAGTCTTGAAATTTTCTAAGTTCGCTTTAGTTTTTTAGATATTCGCGTTTTTAGCATTTTAGCATTTTTTTTTAAATAAACTTGAATAAAATCACTTCTTTTACGAAATTATTAAAAGTATGGCACAGTTTACTAGTTCAGATAGCTAATAATATATGCCTTGAATTTCAATAAATTTGCACCAAGCATGGAGAAGATATGTGCTGTGAAGAATTGGGGATACTTTTCGAAAATACTACTGTTCAAAGCTGTGTAAAGTATTTATTCTTGAAATAAATGCGAAATCATAATAGTATCCAGTTTCTCCACAAGAACAGAAAATATATAATATGATAAAATTGGCCAACAGCTTGTCGAGTAATTAAGGCTAGCTATCCCCTTAGGGGCAGTTTTTGCACCCCCGTGACAATTTGTCTTCTGTACCAATAAATATACAAGATAACCATAATAAACTATATATTTTATGAAAGCGTATATCGTAGGGATTCCACCTATATGATTTGTATAACCGACACTGCTATTGTGTAGCAATGATTCCAATTTAAATTAAATCAAACGAAAACAATAGCGTCAGGGCTTCGTGTTTAGCGCGAGTGATAGCTCACCTGCACGCAAACACTCGCGTAAATTCATGTCACGAGAGTGATTTTTAGCTCACGTAAACTGTCACATTTTATATTGTATTATATTGCAATCACTCGCCTGACTTTTAAATACCCTCTCCTAAATATTTTGACGTGAGCTATTTTTAGCTCGCGCACAAATTCTAAACACGAAGCCCTGAGCGTCCATCTTTAAATTTAAATTTCATGAAAACTGTTGATTTTGTTTCAACTTTGATGGTATACCTTGATAGGAGACAACTTGAACTAGTAAACTTTCTCATTTTTTTTTAATTTTTGCCTGGTTTTCTTTTTACAGCAATTTTACTAAAATAAATTGAAAAAACGTACTATTTTACGATCATTTGTCTTTAAAGTTGAATAATTAAAAAACAAAGCCAAACTTACCAAAAGTGAGATAAAGTTTACTAGATCACCTTATAAGTAATAAGCATGCCAAAGTTCAAAAGCGTAGCATGAATACTTTCCGAGAAATAAACGTTTAAATCTCGGATTTTGTAAAAAAAATGAAAGGCTAGAAATCGGGCAAAATGTGTCCAGCTGAACATCTGAAGAATTAATCCTAATTTTTTGCTTGAATTATATTGTCAAATACATTTTTTATCTGTCTTATGGGACCTACTCGAATTCCTATTTATTTTTGATAACTATTACACTAAGTTTATTCATCAATGTGCTTTAAAATCCAATTTAAACTTTAAAAACTTGTTCAGGTGAGAAATGCTAATTACTTCACGGCGAGTGTCAATTAACAATACAATAGGCACTCACTTTAAATGACTTACAATAGTGGCTTAGCAAAAAAATCGTGACACGCTGGACCAAAGCACCAAACTTGGCACATCCATCGCCTGAGGCATACAAAACAATATCAGAAGGGGTGCCCATCACTTTGGATCATGTGACGCCCTCTGGCCCCCAAAAGGGCATTTAACCCTATCTGGCCTGGGCTTTTTGCGACCTGTCGTGGCCTGGAGGCCATTCTCTTACTCCTTGAGTTACATGTAGGAGGCTGAAACTTACCACAATATACCCCTGGGTCAAGCTCTACCAGAAAATGTATAAAAAAAAATCCAAGATGGCCGCTCTGATGACATCATTTTTCAATATGAAGCTGCGCATCTGAAAACCCCTCGGCTCTGGGCGCCAGCCATTCATAATGTATTCAATTTAAAACAAGACTTCAGGAACACCAAGCAGTCAAGTAACAAATATACAGATTATGAAAAATTTTGCCATTAGAAATGGCCTCAAACGTTTCCGTCCAATCAGAGAAACCGGTATTCATTACATAAGTCTGTTGATGCATCGACGATGTATACCAAATTTTACATCGAACATTTGAAAATTATCTGAGATAGAGATCCCTAATGATTTCGCATAAATTAAAGATGGCTGCCCATCCTTCCCACCACTCAGAGAAACTGATGTGGTTATTCATTGCAAGTCTCTTGATACATAGATTCTGTATACCAAGTTTCATATAGAACACTGAAATGGTATCAAAGATAAACATCATTAAAGATTTTGCATAAATTAAACTTGGCCACCAAGGTTTCCGCCCAAGCAGAAAAACCAGAACTGTCTAATCGATGTATACCAAATTTTACATTGAGCACTTGAACCGTATCAGAGATATAGATCATTAATGATTTCGCATAAATTAAAGATGGCCGCCCATCGTTCCCGCCACTCAGAGGAACCGATGTGGTTATTCATTGCAAGTCTCCTGATACATCGATGCTGGATACCAAGTTTCATATAGAACACTGAAATGGTATCAAAGATATATATCATTGAAGATTTTGCATAAATTAAAGATGGCCGCCAAGGTTCCGCCCAATCAGAAACGCCATTTATCGTAAGTCTATTGATGCTTCGATGATATATACCAAATTTTACATCGAGCACTCGAACAGTATCAGAGATAGAGATCATTAATGATTTTGCATAAATTAATGATGGCCGCCCATCCTTCCCGCCACTCAGAGGAACTGATGTGGCTATACATTGCAGATCTCTTGATACATCGATGCTGTATACCAAGTTTCGTATAGAACACTTGAATGGTATCAGAGATATATATCATTGAAGATTTTGCATAAATTAAAGATGGCCGCCAAGGTTTTCACCGAATCAGGGAAACTGGTTTGGTCATTCCTTTGAAGTTTCTTGATGCATCGATGATCTATACCAAGTTTCACACTGAACAGAGAAATGGTACCTAAGATACACAAGATTAATGATTTCGCATAAATTAAATATGGCCGCCAAAGTTTCCAACCAATCAGGTCCAGATCCAATAGGGTTCTGGGTCATGAGCATATGGATGTGCAGTGCAAGTTTGGGGTGCCTAGGGTAAGTCGTTCTAAAGATATCTTGGTAACAAGAAACCTGTGATGGTTTCGCATAAATTAAAGATGGCCGCCAAAGTTTCTAACCAATCAGGTCCAGATTCAATAGGGTTCTGGGTCACAAGCATACGGATGTGCACTGCAAGTTTGGTGTGCCTAGGGTAAGTCGTTCTGAAGATATCTTGGTAACGAGAAAGGTGTGACGGACAGACGGACGGACGGACAGACGGACAGACGGCCAGACGGACAGACGTACATGACGACGACAATACCCTTTGGCCACGTACATGACGACGACAATACCCTTCGGCCAAATTTTGGCCGAGGGGTAAAAACCGCATTTTTTGGTTGAATTTCCGGTCAGATTTTCCGAATTTTTTATTTATGCAATTTCTCCGCAAAAACTGCATGATAAATTAGTAAATACTAATGTGATGTGAAATAAAATAGTTTTCGACCATTTTTCATCGCGGAAAAGCAGAAATTTTGAAAGAATATGACAAAAACATCAATTTTCTGGTACCCCACGTCATGCACGTGGGCGCCATCTTGAATTTTCCCATGATCCCCTGCTCGGGGGGTTATGCAAATTGGCTCAAAATGACCACAATATGATAAACTATAAAGTCACGGGGTTTCAGCTCTCTGTTTTTTGTCTTTCCGGAGATAGCGCAGAAAGTTTGATGGGGGGGGGGGGGGCATAATGTCCCTCCTTCCAGGCCAGGTAGGTTTAAGGGGAAATATTACCAATTAAAAAATAGATAGCTTACCAATATCTTCATTATTTTTATTATCGTTGAGGCTAGGAAGCTAAAACTTACCACACTATATCTAGGGTTCCAGTGCTACCCGAAAATATAACAAAATTCTAGATGGTCTCTATGATGATGTCACGGTGACGTCATTTTATAAAATAAGCCATTTTTCTGATTTTTCGAATCGATTTTTCAAACTTTTTACTTGTGCAATTTTCTTTGCCTAAATTACCTTGCGAATTAGTAATTAATCATCTGATGTGATATAAGATATTATTGGGTAGTTTTACGTAGAATAATACACCAATTTTGAGGAAAATACTCCAAAAACAAAATTTTCGAGGTACACCACCGTTTCGTCAAATCTGAATTTACCCATGATGCTCTTTTCCGAGAATAAAATGCCCCTAATTTGATTTGTTATAAAGACACAAAGTGCTAGCTTTAAACAGTTGCGAGCCCCAGAGAAAACTTCATTGGGAAAAGGGGGGGGGGGGACTGGATCTGAATCCACTAATAACAATTGAACAGGATCCTCCCCTTTCAGTATCATTTTTCTTACAGTGTACATGCACAACCGGCATATAATTAGAGTAATGCACGGGTGTTGAACCATGCACATATATATGTAATGGTCTTGGCACCCAGTGGAATATATTAGATGTAGTTTTAGACACCTCCTCCCCCCCCTCCCCCACCCCCACCAATCTGCCTCTGAACCTGGAATCGTCCTAATCACTCTCAAACATGTCAGTGGTGATGGATAGAAGTACACGTGTTATTTTATTGTTGATTTTATGTTCCTGTCCCTCAATGGGCGTTAAATGCACTTTCCGATCCCTCTTCTGTGTCTGTTCACTCTCAGATCCCTTCAGCTATCTTGAAAATGTCCGACATCCTATTGACTAAAAAAAAGATTGCGGGACCCTATTTTCGCCCTTGGTAATCCCACAGCCATTCTGACAAAGGCCCATGAACATTCGACCAAAACTGTGGCCATTCAATATAGACCAGTGGCATAACATGTAAATTGTATGTTGCATGTTCCCGGTCCCCATTGCTTGTTAAATGCCCTTTTGATTTCTTCTTGGTTTTAGAGTCCCTTCTCTGACCATATAGCTCTTTCAGCTATCCCGACGTAATTTCACGGCCTTCCAGAAAAAATCAGCTATTCATCTCTCAAACTTGAAAGTAGAAAGATTGAAATTGGAGCGATAAGCAAGAGGTGGGAGAAATTGACGACGTCTGGCGACTAAAAAGCAACCATATGACTCATATCAACAGGAAAGCTTCCCTCAGCACCAAACATGCAGTCCCGAGAATACGGTGGTTTCTCGGATGTAGCCTTAGTATCTCAGCCGCGCATTTATTGTAGCGGTTCATGTGGAGATTATGAAATATCCACATGGCCCCTAGCACCGGCTTAAGCGGAATTAGATACGCTAGCTCGGGTGCTGTGATGACAGATCAGCTCAAACAAATAACGTATCGAATGTTAATGGGTGAGCGTTGAGGACGTCTGATGGAGTAAACGCTTCAACATGGGGTAAACCTGGTAAATGCAAGAATAACCCAGAAAAACTAACCTGGCCAGCCTGGAGTATGTCCAGCTTTTCCCCCCATTTTACGAGACGGAAAGCTGAATCACAGTTCAAGTTTTACATGAAAATAGGGGCGATTGTTTCCTTTTACACAGGCGATTATGTAAACTTAATTGGTTTAGGTGGTTTCAGCCACCCCACTTCCTTCTAAGAGAATTTTTCTCTGGTGATCCAAAATGAATAAACGTTGAGAGCTGTAACTTAGCGCAGTTATAGCTATTGAAGTTATTTTGAGCCTGCATCATAATACTCGGAGCAGGGCATCATGAGTAAATTGAAAATGGATGATATTAGGGTGTAACTGGAAAGTTCTGTTTTCTTCGTATTCCTTCAAAATTAACCCTACCTGGCCTGGGCCCCCCACCAAATATTCTGCGCTATCTCCGGAATGACAAAAAATGAAGAACTGAAACTCCAGGACTTTATCGCTTATCATATTGGGGTCATTTTGAGCCTATATACGTGACCCCCCGAGCAGAGGATCATGGGTAAATTCAAGATGGCGGCCACGTGGGGTACCAGAAAATTGATGTTTTTGTCATATTTCTTCAAAATTTCTGCTTTTTCCCGATGAAAAGTGGACAAAATCTATTTTATTTCACATCACAATAATATTTACTAATTTATCACGCAGTTTTGCGGAGAAAATTGCATAAATAAAAAAAATCGAAAAATATGACCGAAAAATCGTCAGGAAAATGGCTTTTTTTTGGAAAATGTTGTCATCATGGCGGCCATCTTGGATTTTGTGACATTTTCTGGTAGGGCTTGAACCAGTGATACAGTGTGGCAAGTTTCAGCTTCCCAGCCTTAAGGATAATAAAAATAACGAAGCTGTTGGGAGGCTAACTATTCTTTGAATAGCAATATTGCCCCTCAGATGCCCTTTTGGGGACCAGAGGGCATCACAGAGCCCAGAGCAACGGGCACCCCTTCTGATATTGTTCTATATGTCTCAAGTGATGGGTGTGCCAAGTTTGGTGCTTTGGTCCAGCGTGTCACGATCTTTCCAAAATATGGCCCTAAGCTACCTCACTAAATAGACAGTAGCGTGAAAGGTTAATCTCTTCCCAGCTGGATATGGGACCACCTGAAAGGCAATGTATTTAATTTTTTCAGTGCCCCAGACAGTAAATTTTTATCCTAATATTGAAGCACTTCTACTTAGAATTTTGATTTCATTTTTTCACCAAATGTTAGACAAAATAGTGAATATTTGAATGAAGAAATAAAACAAAAATGACCAATTTTGACCCTCTAACAGGATAGCTATCCTTAAGCAAGAAGATAAGAGGTTTGTCAAGGATCGCATCCCAGATGATATGAAATTTGAAATTCCATTAATGACTCCAGATTATGTTACCAAAATGTTATCGAAAATGGATGCGACGAAGGCAATTGGCTTAGACGGTCTTCATCCAAAGTTTTTAAAATTAGCATCCAAGGTTTTAGCACCTAGCCTCACATATGTTTTTAATATGTCGATTTTGACCGGTAAGTTTCCAAATGTTTGGAAAATTGCTAAGATTGTTCCAATATTTAAGAAAGCCAATCGTAGCGATGTTTCCAATTACAGACCAATCGCAATTTTATCGGCTTTGTCAAAACTCTTAGAACGCCATATACATTGTCATTTTTACGATTTTTTGAATACATACAATCTTATATCTGAAAACCAATCCGGTTTTAGAAAGTTCCATTCCTGCCAAACAGCTCTCACAAATTTACTGGACACTTGTTATAGAAATGTTGACTGTGGGAAGTTAGTTGGAATCCTTTTAATAGACTTTCGTAAAGCTTTCGATCTTGTTGATCATTCTCTACTTTTGCGAAAGCTCTCGATTTATAATTGTGGCTCAAAATGTATGACATTTTTTAGATCTTATTTAGAGAATAGACAGCAACGTGTGTGTATTGATGGCAGCTACAGTGAAGATTTGTCTTCAGATCTAGGGGTACCCCAGGGGTCCATTTTAGGCCCACTGTTTTTCTTACTGTTTGTGAACGATCTACCTCTAGTCACTGATAAATGTAATATACATATGTATGCCGATGACTCCTCAGCTGTAGCTGAAGGAACATCTATTGAAGAAGTGGAATGTAAATTGAATGATACTGTAACTAATATATCAACCTGGTGTGACTCAAATAGAATGTGCGTGAACACTGACAAGACTAAAACCATGTTAGTAACAACAAAGCAAAAACGAGGAAGAATAGAAGGAAATTTAAATGTATTGTTCAAGGGAAAACGTCTTGTCAATTCGAAATGTGAAAAACTTCTTGGAGTTATGGTTGACGAAGATCTCTCATGGGATCAGCAGGTTGCCAGTGTGTGTCAGAAGGTTGGTTATGCTCTGTATATAAGTTAAGGAAAATTAAACAGTACCTACCCGTTCATGCACGACTAACCTTCTATAATTGCTTTATTTTGCCACATCTGGATTATTGTTCGACCATTTGGGGTCAATGTAATGTTAGCCACTGTATAAAGATGGAACGATTACAGGCAAGAATAGCCAGAACAATTCTGGATGCTAACTTTTTTACACCAAAATCGGAACTATTTTCTCGATTACGGTGGATGTCGTTTAGAAAACGATCGAGTTTATTACAACCAGGCAATACAAATATATAAAGTCTTAAATGAACTGTCGCCAAATTATATGCATGTTTTGGTACAGCCTGTGAGAAATATTCACACTAGATCTACTACATCCAGCTTGTCAAATACTCTGTACATACCACGGCACAGAACAGAATTTTTTAAGCGCAGTTTTGCCTTCGATGGGCCTAAAATATGGAACCAGCTTCCCGAATCTTTAAGAAATTTAACTAGTTTGTCATCTTTTAAAACTAATCTTAGAAAACATTATACAGATTTTAATTACTGCTAATAATTTTACTCCTCTAGTCTATAAATACTCATATGTATAACCATATTTCGGTATTTTTACAGCAGTTTCAATTTAATGTATCAATATATTAATTTTTCATTAACTGGTACCTTTACTTCCATTTAATAGTATTTAACTTCTCTGTATATTTTTATTTATTTCATTTATTATTGTTATTCTTTTCTCTTAAAATTATCTAACTTATACTCTGATGTTTTATTTGTGTACATATAATTACTCGACCCTCTGGCAGAAAGGCCTCGGCCTAAGAGATGTAAATCGAGTCTAAATAAAGCCTTTTATTATTATTATTATTATCAGAAGATAAGAGGTGTATAGTGAGCCTCTAGCTAGGTCTCTCGAACCCTTAAATGCACCTGAAACAAACTACCACACAATACATAAGAATGTTTGGAAATTGTGTGGACAAGTAGAGCATTCATTCTTACTGGTATGGATGATGATATGACGTACAAACCTATTGTTTACTTACGGAATCACAAGAACATTAACTTGTGACTCGTTGGAGACTGGACATGGAAGAGTTCCAGTGTGAACTAAAGTACAGGCTGGGAAAGGCCAATGCAAATGATGATGAAATGTCCAGAATTGCATCATCAATCTCGCCAGAAAACACATGACTCAAAGCCATAGACATTGTGGGTCAATCTAGCCTTGCCACTGCTGATATCAGTTAACCTCAGGAGGAAGACACTACATTCGAAAAGTAGTTGACTGGGTCTTGGCTGGTACAATACTTCCTACAAAGAAGATCAAAAATGCTTTGTTCTTTCTGGAAGTGCTTTCCACTTCTTCAAGTCCTTGATAGGCTATTTCACAAAAAGGACAGAGACTTTTCTCAGAACAATTGCATTGGCAGATGCCTGATAAACCTGCAGCAGGACAAAACAGCAGACTGATGCGGAATTCGCCTACCCCAAAGGTGGCAGCACCAATCCATCTCATCCTAGCAATGAGACCCTTTCAGGTTGTATCCATGGATTTCCAGGGACCTTTGCCTATGTCCAGCAGAAAAAAGAATTATATCTTGGTCCTACAATACAAATTCAGAAAGTCTCTTGAAGCATATGCCCTTTCCAATCAAGTAGCCACTCCTGTAGTGGATATTCTAATCGAAAGATTCATCCCCCACTTAAGATACCAGAATAACTTTATTTCAACCAGGGAAGCAACTTAATCTCTAAGCTGGAGACACTCCCAGTAGCAACGGACATTACCTGTTTTTCCCATCTTCACAATGGCGGGGTTTTTTTTAGCCAAAAGGTGAAACTTTGACAAACATTGCCAGCTGATAGCATTCTTTCCACGTTCACCGTATATATGGAGCAGATACAAGAGAAAGGGAATCACATGATCAAGGTGATGAATCAAATCCTTAGTGAATCGGTGAATATGGGATATTGTCATTTGATTACATGCCATACATGTAGTTGCACAAAACAAGTGATTTTAGTCGATCAAACTTGCTTGCTTCTCTTGACTGGCTGACCCAGTGGCATTTTCCATGAACACCGGTCACTTTCCATCTGAGCCAGGATCCGTGAAACCCAGGTTTTAGCGAGAATGGTTTTATCCCAGATAAATTACAAGCGTCTAGTCCGTCATTCATAATCCAGCCGTCGTCCATTAGAGAATATCCGCGTCCATAATCCAAAGACCTATTCCATTTTCCACATAACAGTATTAGCACCAAATTCAAAAAGACAATCATAGTATACATAAACATAGGCTTGTTTCCTGCAAGAGAGAAGCGGTCAACAGTTTTCAATGATGCGGGCAAGACATCATGATGTTCCAAAAATATCAAATCCGTATCGCTGATCAGTATTCTTAATCCATAATATTCGTTGTAAAGTCGTCATCTAAAGAATGATGTATCTCAGTCACGCTTTGATTGTGACTGTTCATATGAGTACCATGAGGATCTTGAAGTACATGGGTTCATACGGCCCCTAGCCCCGGGTTAAGCGGAATTAGACACAAGTTACTAAACGTAGTGCCATAGATCTTGCACGCTACGTTCGTATTTTGCTATCAGCATGCGATATGTATCGCCAAATTTGAGAAACTTGGAGTGGAGGCGCTTGGTGGAATAGCCCTGTTTTATAAGTTTCTGCAACAATGTTTTGTGACGTTGATTAAAATCATCACATTTAACACAGGATCTAGCAAATGCTACTAAGCGAGATATGTATACGCCATATGCAGGTCCCACTGGAATATTACTATCCAGAAAGGGATAGTTTACGATGTCGAAATCGTCGAACACACCACAAGAATGGAAACTGGTTGCAAGTATTACAATGTCTTACAGTCTAACAATACCAATACTTCTTATGGAGAGTGTATGTATGGTGGGCATGAAATTTTACCTTTAAAGTCTGGTACATTTCATCTTCAGTGAGAACACCGTCCATGCCAATAATGAATGATCCACCCTCCTCCAACAGGCCCTGTGTAAGTAGAAATACAATATTCCAGGATTGCCAGTCTCAGAATGTGAGCAATATTAATGCTGTTCTCTTGTCATGCTTGTGGTATGAACAGGAGAGCACAGTAAAATGAGATGTAGTATTCAGAGAGAGATTGGCGACTCCATTGTATGTAGATCTATTCTCACTTGAATGTATACACCATTTTTTTTAAACTGTTGACAGCTTCTCTCTTGCTGGAAACTAGCCTATATTTATGTATACTATGATTGCTATTGGGTTTTTTTTTTGGTTTTGTTTTTTTTTGTAATTTGGTGCTAAAGCTGTTATATGAAATAGGTCTTTAGATTATGGACACAGAGGTTCTTTAGTGGATGACTGCTGAATAATGATTGATGGACCAGATGTCTGTAATTGCATAAACTCTGAATGACCTTGTTTAGTGTGGTAGCATCTAAATAGTCTTGTTCGCAATATACAGATGAATATGATGGAGCAAGATTTGTATAAATTGAACAGGTTTTTTCACGTTGATTTGGTACAAAATAGTTTGTAATCTCCCAAACTGTCGGTGTGACATCCTCTGACTGCAATGTGCAAAAAATGTGATGCATGTGCATTCTGTCTTTATCGATTTTGATTGACTCAGGGCATGTATCTGCATACAAGAGAGATGGGAGTTGCATCCAGTATACCTTGTAAAGTTGTATGCTGAGTTATTACATGAGTAGAACGATTTGTTTAGCTGTGACATGCTGAACCCACTCCACTCCGTTCACAAGCAGATGATGCTGATTGGTCAAGAGCCATGCACACAAAAGCAGCGGGGTATAATTTTGATCCCAGTGCAATCAGAGGGTATCTGACAGCAGGAGGTTTACAATCTGATGCCATGAGAATGACAATCCCTTGGTCATAATGCCTCAAAGCTGTAACTTACCAGTGACTGGAGATAAGTCCTTTTGCTTTCCAGTAGATCTGCCTGGTTGACTGGCAATGTTTGAGCCGCTTCCATCACAGCTTGGCCAGGGATATCAACCTGGGAATGGAAAGTTATCACATTGCAGTCAAATATGAATTTCTTTTGATCTACAGCTGAATTAAGATTTGGTACTCATTTGGTGCTAAATTTAACCATTTTGATAATGATGCCTTGAAAGAGAATTGTCATCAATGTGAATTTAACCTGCACCTGACTTACAAAGCTGATGCATAGAATAAGTTTATGGGGAGGGAGTCACTTGACAAATACTTTTGTGAAGGGAACACTTTATTCAAATTTAGGAACTTTCATCATTGGACATGTTAGAGAGATAAGGAGATTCATGGGTTACCGTTCATGATACATTTGTATCTGGATCATTCCTTACAGTATCATAGTGGTTGTTTGGAGGTTTTTCAGCAAAGCCATACATTTGAAGGAGCTGCCAGTTGGGTAACTGTCCATATGTGTTATATACCTCCTCTCCCTGTCAGTCAACAAGATGAGATGTTCAAGACTGTTATCAATGGTTCAAGTTCATGTGATGCAAACTGAAGGTTTCTTATATACATGATATATCGAGTAAATGTAAAAGCTGTGTGTAGATTGAATAAAAATATTTTTTTCAAATTTGGCACATACAAGCTGGGTATATATAACTCAAGAGGTGAGTTGACAAAAGGTATAATAGACTAGAATATATAATGAATTTGCCATTGTTTGTACCTGCCTAATAGGTTTGGTTGATACCATCTTTAAAGCATCTTTGTCAAACCTAAGTTGAGCATTATTTTTGGCTACATGATTCAAAATGTCCGCCATCGGGACCATCATTGGAGGGATAGAGTTGTCTCCCTCATCATCAGAGTCATCAGCACTATCACTCAACTTCTCGGGCTCTGTGAAACTATATGCCATAACAAAGGCAACCATCTTCTTGTAAAATTCTAGATTTTCACACTCAGAGCTGTAAGAGGAGGAAGCTAGACTCTTTAAGACATATCATTCCAATCTGAGAAGTCAAAAATGTAGAGAATTGAAAAGTTAACATTATGACAATCATCGTGTACAACAGGACTGTTTATTGGACATATCTAAATCAAAAGTGAATTTTGTCTCATTATATTATAAGCTTACTGTACAGCAGTAAGATGAACTTTTAAATATTTAATCATTTCAGGTAGCACCTTCTTTCATATCTGTAGAAGTACAATAACATACTGCTATTGATATTATCTACAGGAGCCATGAGATATAATCCTGCAAATTTTTGAAGATATATACTCACTCAAAACAATCTTTGTGTCTTTTAACAAAGGGCAAAACTATATCTTCAAACTCATTAGTTAATGAGGTCAAATCCCTGATCACAGCTTTAATGACACCCGTTCCCTTCAACTCCCTATCCAATTCGGCCCTGTTAATAAAGACATCAATGTGAATACTATTATTTTAAAAAACAGAGAAAATAATAGTTTTATTACAAATATTTCTATATTTACGGACGAGTTATATGCAGAACAAAGAAGACAAACTGCAGTATTTAGCATGCCCATCTTTGAAGACTAAATTTCCTGGTCAGGTATCATAATGCTGGATAATGTGTTTACTCTACACAAGGGTGTGATTGATGCTTTATGCCATTTTGAACATCAATTCAAACTCCCAATTGCATAACGCACTCCAAATCAGTACAGCCCAGTATTCTTGTCCCAGAATAGCATCCTTTACTAGCTATCAATTTTATTACAAACAATGAAGGAAACAATGGGATGAACAAACACTTAATCCTACATATACTAATATGACTACCATTGACCTACCTTGGCCAGAACATGGGGAGGTCAAGTTGGTGGAAGTTTGGTACCAAATCTAGGTATGGTCTCCATGTTGATATGGAATTATGATACTCATACATCAGAGCCAGGAGAAGTGGGACCCAGCCACTCACACTCTCGATATCATCACTTCCTGTAAACAAAATATATAATATACTTTAGACAATCAATGTTCATTTGAAAAAAAAATGACAATATTCAAAACTGGCAGATAACAAACATGGTAGGATAACATGTGGAATAATCCACCATGAGGACAAACATCATACTCTATATGGCTAATATACAGAGCTATCAAAGTTAGTTCGATCTGCTAAGTGAAGGAAACATGCTACAGGGATGATGGAAGACAAAAGACAGAATTAAGTTGTATCAAAAGACAGAATAAAGTTTCATCAAACATGTAAGCTTATGTAACATAACAAAAAAAAACATTTCGAGTTTAAAGTTGTAGTAAATACATTTCACCAAATTGCTTCGTGTAACTTTTTATGGTTACCATTCTTCAGGATATGGGAAATAGCTGTAGTTTCCGGGGATAACAGCATAGCTCTGGGAATCTGGAATAGTTCTTCCCCCTCCTCAATATCTGCCTTGGCTATCATACCATACTGGGCACATGATCCTTCCTCTCCAATGCACACCTACAATGAACATTTAATAATTCTCACTGTAATATTAACTGCAAGTTAAAGACATGAAACAAACTTTATGAAAGCTTAGAAGGAAATGTATAATCCTAAACGAGAGATCCTGAAGGATCTTGGCGCCTACCATTGCCCGATAATTGTAAGCTACTGACAAGAGGATCTTCTTGTCCATTGTTACTACATGTAAGAACAAAAGATTGATTTGTAATTTTGTTTACAGACTTTCGAATCTGAGCGAAAAAGATCGGAAAAGGGACACTGAAAAACAAGTTTCACGAGTTTCAAGATTTCTAGAAACTGTACTTATGTTGGTTGTTATAATACAAGAGAAATGAGCACAGTTAGTCTGAAAGTGAATGTACATGTACGGAGGCTCCTTCGTCTTCGTTTTGTAGTATTTTTTTTTATTTTTATTTTTTTGCACGTGTCATTGGGTACTGGAAGCGAAGACAAATCTCTGACACTTTGGCATGAGCTATGAAACATACTTAATATTTTATAATTAGAAACGAATGCTAATTCTGTTCTGTTTTCTGGGCTAGTTTGAGATATCTCTTTTAAGATACCATGCTCGAAAATACCAAACTTGAGAAATCGCGATAACAAGGTTTCATGGGAAAATCCAAGATGGCTGCCTTGTGGCCAAATTGGATTTTCGATTCAGACCGAAAAAGATATCTTGCACAACCAGACCCTAAGGGGAACCTGTGTACCAAATTTGAGAAAGATCCATGCAGTACTTCCTGAGAGATCACGATAACAAATTTTCATGGGGAAATCCAAGATGGCTGCCTGGCGACCATATTGGATTTTCGAATCGGACCAGAAAAGGTATCTTGCACAACTGGACCACAAGGGGAACATGTGTATCAAATTTGAGAAAGATCCATGCTGTAGTTCCTGAGAAATCGCGATAACAAGGTTTCATGGGAAAATCCGAGATGGCTGCCTTGTGGCCATATTGGATTTTCGATTTGGCCCGAAAAAGGTATGTTGCACAACTAGAGCTAAGACCCTGAGGGGAACCTGCGTACCAAATTTTAGAAAGATCCATGCAATACTTCCTGAGAAATCGCGATAACAAGGTTTCATGAGGAAATCCAAGATGGTTGCCTGGTGGCCATATTGGATTTTCGAATCGGACCAGAAAAGGTATCCTGCAAAACTAGACCCCAAGGGGAACCTGTGTATCAAATTTTAGAAAGATCCATGCAGTACTTCCTGAGAAATGATGATAACATTGTTTCATGGGGAAATCCAAGATGGCCGCCTGGTGGCCATATTGGATTTTCGAATCAGACCAGAAAAGGTATGTTGCACAACTAGACCCCAAGGGGAACCTGTGTACCAAATTTGAGAAAAATCCATGCAGTAGTGCCTGAGAAATCGCGATAACAGGGTTTCATGGGGAAATCCAAGATGGCTGCCTGGTGGCCATATTGGATTTTCGAATCGGGACCAGAAAAGGTATCTTGCAAAACTAGACCCCAAGGGGAACCTGTGTACCAAATTTGAGAAAGATCCATAAAGTAGTTCCTGAGAAATCGCGATAACAAGAATTGTTTACGGACGGACGGACGACGGACCACAGACGAAAAGCGATTTCAACAGCCCACCATCTGGTGATGGTGGGCTAAAAAGCAAACTATTGTATGAGAAAATCGTAGTGTGGAATTAAGCCATGATCTTGTGTTTATGTTAATTTTCCCGTATTTAATCATGTTATCCTTATGGGAGCCCATTCGCCTCACTGGGGCATGATATTCCAGCCACCAGTCAGACTTTCAAACAAGACTCCCTGCACACCACCAGAAGTGACATCATAAAATATAAAAACTGCTATTTTTCAAAATGACAAATGTGATGATCTTACTTCAGAATGAAAGCTCGTGTGAAACACGGGCGAAGAGCATTTCCCCAGATAATTATTTAACACATAATTTGGTACTCATAGGGCTTTAGATCTCCTCAATTTGGGCACACTTCCTATTAGATGTGGCAATTGTTTTTAGGATGGGACAGAGGCCTAGGGTGGGGCACATACCCCTGGGGGATGAGCAATCAAGGAATCATCCCTGGTAGTAGCCTCTGAGAAGGGATTTCTTTACCAATGGGCGAAACCCCGTGTGAGGCAACACCAACTCTATTTCGTGTTTCACTGCCCACTGACATTAAAAAAATCGAATAAAAATAACATTTTAAATTGCCACTTATAGTTTTCCTATGAAAGTTCAAACATAACGATTTAACCCCCTTTTCAATCTTGATTGTATGAATTAGCTGTTGTATTCTATCTGAAACAATGCCGGCAAATAAAAATGCCAAACAACAAAAATAAATACATGTACCTTTCACTATAATTTTTCACTGTAAGTCAGTGAATTGTTTTTGTTGTAAAATGCTGCTAAGGCCTTTTTTTTTTTATTAATTGGTTTACGGATTTTTCTGGCAAAAATGTCCAGATGGAGGATGGAAAAAAAATAAAAATAAAATCAAGCCTCCACACTTTATTTATTTTTACTTTCTGACAAACTTCTTAGACACGAGAGGGCGGTAAAAAAAAAAAATGATATGTCAAATCCAGGTAATAGCCAGTGTAATAATTACAAGACATTTACCAAAAGATCAATGACGGACGTTTCCTTCAACCAAGCGACAATATCAGTCGCTTTGCGTGAAACCAACACTTCAATAGGGGTGTTGACAGGACAAGTCATGTTTCCTGCTGTTATTTTGGACAGACAGGCCGGCAGATATGTCGTCAGTTGTCACTGATCTCCTTCAAGACCAAGTCCCCCACCGTCCCAGCAGTTACTGGACCGACAAAGCCCTTGAAAAGGACGGTCGCGTCCTGTCTAAGAGTCAGTGAAAACCACCGCGAGGCCGAACCCGCCATCTTGGCATCAAACACTGCGCCGTTGAAATGATGTCATGTCTGGTCCCCGAACTACAGCCGAAGGTAACATGGAAGTCGGAAACCACCACCACTGTAACCAAGGGAAGTAACCCACCTCCAAGACCAAGATGTCTGCAGAGTGTTGAACTCGTGCGAACTCGAGCGTGAAGAATTTATATAAGATGTTTTACGCACAGCAAGTATTAAAATGAGACCAATATTGCGAATTTTATGTTTTTATTCTTCCGACAGAGAGGTCAGCAAATGTGACACGTCGGCGGATACGACAGAAATAAAAAAAAAATCGAAAATCCAATTTTATTTTTATTTCACTTTTGGCAAAATGAAGGTCGGCGGATCCGTAAACCAATCAATAAAAAAAAAAAGGCCTAATAGTAATTAGACAATAACGACATTGAATGTAAATCGGGAACCTTCGCAGGCTGTGTGATCTATCACTGAGTCATGGTACTCGTATTCCGACAGTGATGCGGTATGTCACAGCTTGAAAATGGTGGGTGTTTCAACAGCTCAGCCGATACAGGATGGTTTTAAGTTACTGTTGAAGCATGAAGCTGAACATTGTAACACATGCAAAATTCGCTAGATTGTTCTGGAAGACAACCACAGACACAACAATGATGATGACAATGTTAGATTTTAACTGTATGTTGGCAGTTAGCATGTGACTTAATTACATTTTTTGACCTTGTGAAAATTGGTCAACTTCAGTCATATTCATAGACTTCAGGTTCAGCATCAGTTGCATATGTGGTATCGATTTAGAAAGCCTAGCTATACTTCATGTTATATCATTATAATATACAGTATATAACCTTGAAAAAATAGGTTCAGTCAACTGGGATAGGGTTCTAGTCAGTTACCAATTGTATTAATTGTATTAAGAATTAGGAGAGCCTATCTTCACTCCTTTAACAAGAGCCCAAGGGGCTTCAATATACGCCCGCGTATCTGGAATTACATTGGTTCAAATTTCAAGGTTGTTTAATAGCCTTGATTCCAATTGGTAGCTAGCCTACAATTTTGTGCTTCTGAGAATGTAATGTTAATGGATGAATGGAGAGAACGCAACATCGCATTACACGACTTCGTCTTCTGTGACTTTTAATGATTTCTTGATTTTGGAGTCACCGTGACCTTGACCTTTGACCCACATTTTGATATACATATGTCCCTCTAATGTATCTACTGGCAGAAAAAAAGTTATATTTGAATGATTTCTTGATTTGGGATCAGTGAACTTGACCTTTGACCTTGACTGAAATTTTGGTACACGACACATTGTCTTCCCTCAATGTATCAATGGACACAAAAAAATCAGGATTTGTATGAATTTCATGATTTTGGGGGTAGGTGGCCTCGACGTTCGGCCTTGACCTACATTTTGGTATGTGCTACATCATGTCCCCCTAATGTATCTACCGACACAAAAAAAGTAATTTCCAAAGATGTCTGAATTCTGGAGTCACAGTGACCTTGACTATTGACCTTGACCTAAATTTTGGTACATGACGAATCGTCCCCCCATAATTTCTCAATGGACACAAAAAAATCATGATTTTTAACAATTTCTCGATTTCAGGGGCACAGTGACCTTGACCTTTGACCAGGTCGCTTGACCTACATTTTGGTATGTGACACATCGTGTCCCCCTAATGTATCTACTGACACAAAAAACATGTTATTTTAATAATTTCCTGATTTTGGGGTCAGTGATCTTTGGCTTTGACCTAATTTTTTGTATGCAACACTTCATTTCGCCCTATTAAATTTGAAATTTTTACTGATTACCGGATTTTAGGTCACACTGACCCTTGACCTTGATTCTGGCGTCACAATGACCTGGACTATTGACCTGGATCTAAATTTCGGTACATGACGAAACGGCTCTCCATAATTTCTCAATGGACTCAAAACATCATGATTCTTAACAATTTCACAATTTTGGGGTCACAGCGACCTTGACCTTTGACCTTGACCTACATTTTGGTAGGTAACACTTCGTGTCCCCCTAATGTATCTACTGACACAAAAAAATGTTATTTTTAATAATTTCCTGATTTTGGGGTCACAATGATCTTTGACCTTTGACCTTGACCTAATTTTGGGTATGCGACACTTCATTTCCCCCTATTGAATCCACTCACAAAAAAATTGAAATTTTTAATGATTTCCTAATTTTTCTGTCACACTGACCTTTGACCTCTGACCTCGACCTACATTTGGTATGAAAGACATTGTTCCCCCCTAGGGCATCCACTCACCAAAAAATAGAACTGTAGTTAGAATACTGTCAATGATCAATGATTTCCCGATTCTAGGCAACAGTCACCTTTGACCTCTGACCTCGACCTCAATTTTGGTACGCGACACATCATCTCCACCTAGTGTATCCACTCACGAAAAATTGCAACTGTGGATAGAAAACGTTCACAGATATAGACCGGACATGAACACTTCAGTGATTTCCTGTTTTTTAGGCTAGTGACCTTTGACCTCTGACCTTGACCTTCATTTTGGTATGCGACACATCGTCTCCCCGTAGGGCATCCACTCACCAAAAATTAGAACTGTAGATAGGAAACTATCCCAGTTATAGACCGGACACGAGGGACGGACAGACGGACAGACGGACGGACGGACAGACGGACGGACAGACGGACGGAAACCGCCATCACATAATACGTCCGCCTTTTGGAGGGCGTATAAAAATTATTGCTAATGCTAAATTTGACTTTGATAAAACACGTGAAGGTCATTCATTTTCATTGGGCTTCTGATCCATCACCAGCAGCTGCATATGTGGTATGATAAGAAAGATGGACAGACAGAGACAGATCATTGGGGCATCATTACATATTATGTTCAAAGTCTAAATATTCTGTCAAAATGCACCAGAACACACCATTTTCCTTAAATTAGATATACATTGTACATGTAACATGAGGCAGCATCTAAAAGGTGCAACAACCCCTCAGCCAGACAGTTTTAATCAGTGTATATTGGTACACAATGAATGGAAAATGCATATGTAAAAGCCTGAAAGATTTGGTTGAATGCAGAAGATGCTTTAGCAGTGGCTTGTACATAAAAGATTAAAATGTGATACATTCAGTGTGGTATGCTGGATGAATTGGAGCACTAAATAAATAATTTGACATATCACGAAAATATTCTGAACAAAAACGAAAGGTTGCAAGCCATTCTTGCTTTGAACCCTTTTAATAATCTGAACAATAATAAAAGTCTTCCGATTTTCAGCGGGAGCCAAGTAATATAGAGTTTTTGATAGGAATACGAAGCTGCGCATCTAAAACCCCTCGGCTCTGGGTGCCAGCCAATCACGATCTATTCAATTTGAACCATACTACTTTGAAAATATCAGGAACATCAAGCAGTCAAGTGACAAATATACAGATTATCAAAAAACATGCAATCAGAAATGACCGCAAAGTTTTCCATCCAGTCAGAGAAACCGACAGTCATTACATGTACTTGTCTCTTGATGTATCTATGACATATACCAAGCATACTGAACACTCGAACAGTATCAAAGGATATATATAGATCATCAATTATGTAAAACGGCTGCCAAGGTTTCCATCCAATCAGAGAAAACGGTTCTGTCATTCATTTTTACTCTCTTGATGTACTGATGATGTACATGTATACAAAGTCTTGCATCAAACACTTGAACAGTACCAGAGGTATAGATTTTGCATAAATTGAAGATGGCAATCAAGTTTTCCATCTAATCAGAGAAATTGGTTGTCATTAATTTTAAGTTTCTTGATGTATCGATGACTTATAGTTTCATATGAAGCAATAAATGGTATCGATATAGATCGTTAATGATTTTGCATACATTAAAATGGTCGCCAAGATTTCCGCCCAATCAGAGAAACCAGTTCTGTCATTCATCGTAAGTCACTTGATGCAATGATGATGTATATCAAATTTTACATCGAGCACTTGAACAGTATCAGAGATAGAGATCATTAATGATTTTGCAAAATTAAAGATGGCTGCCTATCCTTCCCGTCATTCAGAGGAACTGATGTGGTTATTCATTGCGAGTCTCTTGATACATCGATGCTGTATACCAAGTTTCATATAGAACACTTAAATGGTATCAGAGATATACATCATTAAAAAATTTGCATAAATTAAAGATAGCCACCAAGGCTTTCACCCAATCAGGGAAACTGGTTTGGTCATTCCTTTAAAGTTTCTTGATGTATTGATAATCTATACCAAGTTTCACACTGAACAGCGAAATAGCTTCCGAGATACACAAGATTCATGGTTTCGCATAAATTAAAGATGGCCGCCAAAGATTCCACCCAATCGAGTCAAGATTCAATAGGGTTCTGGGTCACGAGTATATGGATGTGCACGGCAAGTTTGGTGTGCCCAGGGTAAGTCGTTCTGAATATATCTTGGTAATGAGAAAGCTGTGACGGTTTCGCATAAATTAAAGATGGCCGCCAAAGTTTCCAACCAATCGGGACCAGATTCAATAGGCTTGTGGTTGACCACCTAACAATCCTGCATACCAAATTTGAAGTCTCTAGAAGCAACGGTTTGGTTTCTAGACCGGTCACAAGAATTGTTGACGAAATTTCGGTGACGTTGCCATGGAAACCGCAAAATTCACCATAAATTACCCAAATTCGATAGGCTTGTGGCTGATCACCCAACAATCCTGTATACCAAATTTGAAGTCTCTAGAAGCAACGGTTTGGCTTCTAGACCGGTCACAAGAATTGTTGACGACTGACGACCAGACGACTGGACGTACTTGCCGACGACAAGACCCCACAGCCTAATAGGCTGAGGGGTCAAAAAAGTTTCATAATCAACCAATAACAGCTGACAACTGCAGCAAACTTTCTAAGTACAGATGTACATGTATGCATGTAGAGGCCTACATGTACAGATATACATGTGCACTTCAGCTAAATGCAAAACTTCTATCAGTTGCCATAATTTGGAGAAAAATTCATATTTCATCTCAAAAATAGCACAGGGACATCCTCTAATCATAAGAAACATGTGTACCAAGTTTAGTAATCATCCAATGACAGCTGACAGTTGCAGCAAACTTTCTATGTACATGTATTATGTATACATGTAGAGACCTGCATGTACAATTTTGCTAAACAGAAAACTCTTATCATTTGCCATAATTTGGACAGAAATCAATATTTCATCTCAAAAATAGCACAGGTACATCCTCTTATCATAAGAAACATGTGTACCAAGTTTCATAATCTTCCAATGACAGCTGACAACTGCAGCAAACTTTCTAAGTACAGATGTACATGTGCATTTCAGCTAAACGCAAAACTCTATCATAGGAATTTTAACATTGGCGCACCCCAGGGCAGTACCCCCAGGTGGAATACCCACCCCCCATATTTTTTTTATTTTTTAAATATTTTTTCTAAATTTTGTTTGAATTTCCTAAACCAAAAAACCTGATCATTTCCAGGCCGAGGACACAGACACTGACACCGACGACGACGACATCCTCTTTCCCCCCTCACAATATCGCCCCTTTACTTTGTAAGGCGAGATAAAAAAAATTCCGGGACCTCCACATAAAACATGTGTGTTAATCTTCATAGTCTGCATCTCTTACCTGTAATTCATACCATTTTCGTAGCCGAGTATTTTTTCTCCTGATCAAAATTTGATTGATTAAATTTCATAAGCTATGGAATTTGGGCATTGAAAATCATATCAATCAGTGCTTTTAAAAAAAATGTAAAATTTATTTAGCTTTTATTTTTAAGAACAACATGCAAATTATGCTATGACATGAACTTTTGATGAGAGTACTCAGCTAAGAAGATGTGACCAGTTTCTGATCTGAAGTACCACATGTTGAACAGGTCCGTCAGTACACAATGATTGTAGTTTGTTAATTTATCAACCTTGATTGAAAGTCATTATGTAGGCCAATTACAGAAAATTTTATTGTCAAATAGCCCAGCTGGGCTACAGGTGGCCAAATATGATGTGACTGGAATACGTCCATTTAATATGTTGATGTCGACTGGTCCGTATCACAGTCACATGGACTGCTATCTTATTTCCAGAGGCAGAGCTCTGACAGTGTCCGACCTCTAATACATATATTGTCAAATTATGATGCAAGAAAACACTGACATGATTACTGACCAGTTTGAGTGAATTCATGCAGCTTAGTTCCAAAATGGCACATTCCAGGCATCTATCCATATCCGATTAAACCATCGGCACATAAATGTTGCCTGATCAGCATAAAAAAGTTAGGCGGCCTTCATTGTTGGCACGAATAAGAATAGACATGTGTTGGTGATCAGGTGATATTTTGAAATATGGGGTCTTACCAAATTATCGCTAGGATCAGACCCATGTATTATGCAAATCTGGTATAACAGGCCTGTGGAAAGTTTGTGTTTGCTTTTACGTAATTCTTGGAAGACCCGTTCGCCTGTACACACTTTGCATACATCCCGTGACCACCAAGAATGCTTTACGGAGTCATATTGTAAATACGCCATCTTACCCAAGTTTTTGTGAGCTGGATAATGTGAAAGTTTGTTGTCTCCATGGAACTTTACCAAGCGTGTCTCAGATGTGTGAATGGTGTTATTAATTTTGTGCGCTGAAACATTTTGGGTTAAATACCCAAAAATCTGAATAATCAAATTTTCCCACCCCTTGCCAGTCTTTTGACGATCTCTTCCTTATGGATTGGAATACGGTCATGCAAATTCACCCACTAGACTTGTCAATCTCGACACGAGGAAAATATTTAAAGGAGAAAATTGCATTTTTTTTTTATATTTACATTCATTTTGTACATAATTTTAGTCAATGGGAATGTCAATCGGGCTTAACCCAGTTAAGTAAAAGAACCCCAAATTCAGCTTCAAATTGATCTACAAGGGTCGAACAACAGTACTGGACCACTATTTTCCCCAGGTAAAAATATTAACCAAATCATTCTCAATATTAATTTTTCATTTCATATTCCTTGATTTTTCAGGTGAAGTTGACTTTATATTGGGCTAATATCACTTCATTTGTATTGTTTGACACTTGTACATCAATTTGATGATGCATTTAGGGTTCTTATACTTAACTGGGTTAAGTCCGATTGACATTTCCAGTTACTAAAATTAAGTACAGAATAAATGTAAATATGAAATTATTCTCCTCATTTTTCTTCTTTAAATATCTTTCTCTTATCGAGATCGACAAGTGGGTGAATTTTCAAGACCATATTCCAAACCATTGGGAAGAAATGGCAAAAAGACTTGCAAAGGATGGGGATTTTGATTAATCGGATTTTCAGTTATAAATCTCCCTTAACCACAACTATTCCTGTCAACAGTGCATGCGGCTGATCCCTAAGTTGAGGTCCTGTTTCTGACTTGATAAAACACCGGTAGTTTAACCGGTCGTGACGTGTTTAACCGCAAACTGTGGAAGCTGATGGTGCAGCAAGCCAGACCTATATCAGCACGGGATAGCACGAGCACCACAGCATTTTATACCGGTAACAGCAACAACAAGTATAAACAGACGGTATTTGCAATATTGTACCTTTGTTGACATTCTAAAATCATTGAATGTGCTCCATTCCAGAAATCTACAGAGAGTTGATCTTTCATCACGGAGAGGAGATTTCTTTTCAACTTTGACATCTTTTTCGTTTTCAATATCGGTTTCATGTTGTCTTTTCATGGGCGCTGACATGTTGGAATGAGAATATACGCCTCCATCACTGGAGAGTTCCGAATATACCTCCCACAACATCAATCTCACACGTGTTGATGATCGTACGGGTAACAGAAATACGAACAACATAACTTTTCCAAACTGATACCGTATATCTATGGCAAGCCGTTTTGGTATTTATTCCTTTATTTTTGATATCAAAAATTCTTTTTTTGATATCAAAAATAAATGTGCGCCGTTTTGGTATTTAATCGGATAATTGTTGATATCAAAAATACTATTTTTGATATCAACAATTCTATTTTTGATATCAAAAATTCTTTTTTTGATATCAAAAATTCTTTTTTTGATATCAAAAATAGAATTGTTGATATCAAAAATAGTATTTTTGATATCAAAAATACTATTTTTGATATCAAAAATAAACCGTTTATTTTTGATATCAAAAATTCTTTTTTTGATATCAAAAATACTATTTTTGATATCAACAATTCTATTTTTGATATCAAAAATTCTTTTTTTGATATCAAAAATAGAATTGTTGATATCAAAAATACTATTTTTGATATCAAAAATAAACCGTTTATTTTTGATATCAAAAATTCTTTTTTTGATATCAAAAATACTATTTTTGATATCAAAAATACTATTTTTGATATCAAAAATTCTTTTTTTGATATCAAAAATAAAAGTTTATTTTTGATATCAAAAATACTATTTTGGATATCAAAAATTCTTTTTTTGATATCAAAAATAAATGAATAAATACCAAAACGGCGTGCCATATGGCAAGCCGTTTTGGTATTTATTCCTTTATTTTTGATATCAACAAAAGAATTTTTGATATCAAAAATAAATGTGCGCCGTTTTGGTATTTAATCGGATAATGGTTGATTCTCTCGCTTCCTGTACAGATGACAATTCATTTTGCACAACATTTCTAACAACAGCGTTAGCCTGAGCTGGGTTACCCGAATCAGCCATTTTCTCCATTTTTCTTTGGCGCCAAACGACGGGTGTCGGGACTGAGGAGTGAAATTGTATCAATCAATAAACAAGGGGAAAATTTCGATTGAATTTGTGTAATTTGCATTATGATTTTTATGAGTTATTTTGTATGGTAGCACTTTTTGAGATGAAGCCAAAGATGAGAGATTATTTCCGTTTTGGCAGGCCCGTAGCCAAGGGGGGTTTCTGGGTTCGGGCGAACCCCCCCCCCCCCCTTTGGAAATATTATATACTTTTCTCATATAAATGCCCTTTTCAAACACTGAAGCGAACCCCCTATTTACCCCTTTTCCCATACAGCGAACCCCATGATGTGCCTTTTTGGAGTGAAGTCGAACCACCCCTCAGTAAATCCTGGCTACGGCCCTGTTTGGTGTAAGTGGTCCTCTATTTTTGATATCAAAAATAAACGGTTTATTTTTGATATCAAAAAATGAATTTTTGATATCAAAAATACTATTTTGGATATCAAAAATAAACGGTTTATTTTTGATATCAAAAATTCTTTTTTTGATATCCAAAATAGTATTTTTGATATCAAAAAAAGAATTTTTGATATCCAAAATAGTATTTTCGATATCAAAAATAAACTTTTATTTTTGATATCAAAAAAAGAATTTTTGATATCAAAAATACTATTTTGGATATCAAAAATACTATTTTGGATATCAAAAATTCTTTTTTTGATATCAAAAATAAATGAATAAATACCAAAACGGCTTGCCATATATATCGGAGTATCTGTCGACTGCTTCAAAATCGTTCAGTAGAAAACGTAGGCCTATATCCTAACTAGCTTCCTATCTATATCTTTATAGAAGTAAACGGATAGTTACATTTCAAATTAACTGAATTTTCAGGGATTTATCCTATTTTATACCCTGCAAATATATGGACTATCCATCCCAGGAACACACTCTGAACTTCAAGAGGTTTCCTTGAAATTTAGGGAAGGAGACCCGTCCTGAGTATTTCAGGTTAAGAATCCCAGAATTGTTCTGAGAGTGGGATGCGTATATTTCCCCTTCCGGACTATTCCCCTTCGGACTATACCCTATCGGACTATTCCCCTCCCAAACAATTCCCCTCAGGACTATTCCCCACCCGGACTATTCGCCACCCGAATTATTCTCTCTTCGAACTATTTCCCTCCGGGACTTTTTTCCCTGAGGACTATTCTCATCCCGGACTATTCCCATCCCGAACAATTCCCCTTCGGAACTATTCCTCTCTCGGACTATTTCTCCCAGGACTATTCCCATCCCCGACTGCTTCGGAATATTCCCCTCCCTGACTATTTCCCTCAGGACTATTCTCGTCCAGGACTATTCCCCTCCCGAAATATTCTCCTTCGGACTATTCCTCTCGGAACTATTTCCCATCCGGATTATTTCTCTCTTTCTGATTTCCCTTAGAACTGGACATTTCCCCTCTCTGATATAGTTTTATGGCAAATATTTCCCTCCAGTTTATTTCCCTTTCGGGAATTTTAGGGCAAATGTTTCCCTCCCGTTTATTTCCCTTTTGGAGATTTCCTCTCCCTGATATAATTTTATGACAAATATTTCCGTTTCGCTTTTTTCCATTGAGTTTTTTCTGAATTATCTATAAGCAGACACCTTTAATCTCCTAACTAGAGAGTCGTTAGTAGTATAGTCTACCCTTATCCGGTCATATTTTGCCGGGGGAGGTAACTCTTGCATCCACCAGGGGGCGCTGTGCCGTATGACGTCACTTCCGGTCTGGTGAATGGAGCGTGACCTCTGTATGACGTCACTTCAGGTTTGGGTGAATGGGGCGTGACTTGTGAGGATGATAGGAGATGTACTGACCTGTCTGTGGGGATGTCGTTCATCTCCGTGTCTTTTCGGTGAGAGGAGCATGTACTGGGGTTTTCCCCCACAATGTCGTTCACTTCCATATTTCTTCGGTCAGGTCCGTGGGAGCTTGTACTGGGTTTTTCCCACAATGTCGTTCACCTCCGTGTCTTTTCGGTGAGGTCCGTGAAGATGTGGCGGGAGGTACCGAGAGATGTGACGGAGGTGTGCGAAGAGACACGGAGAATACCGAAGAGGCACGGTTAGTTCGTTGAGGTCCGTGAAGATGTGCCGGAGGTGACCGAAAAGACCCGGAGGTGACCGGAGAGTGCCGGAGTTGACCGAAAATACCCGAATGTGATCACCGGAGAGTGCCGGAGGTGACCGAAAAGACCCGGAGGTGACCGAAGACACACGGAGGTGACCGAAAAGACCCGAATGTGATCACCGGAGAGTGCCGGAGGTGACCGAAAACACCCGGAGGATACCGAAAAGACACACGGAGAATACCGAAAACACCCGAATGTCACGAAAAAACGTATAAAAGGGGGAAATTTTAGGGGTTTGGTGCATTCATTGGACTGCCAAACGGAGCTATCTCACCTGCCTGCCTGACCAGCCTGCCTGATCAGCCTACCAGCCTGAACCACTCTGACGAGAGGAGCTATTGGCCTCACTGCAGCATGAGACGTGGAGAAGATTTTCCAGGGGACCCAGCAGCACCTCCGGCTGAAGTCTTGCCCCAAGACGAGCGTGTGAGTGACATTTATCGACGTCACTGGCCCACCATACGCCATTGTTTTCACCGTCACCGTCGTCTATTGGACTTGTATAACTTTCGACTGCAGGACGTCACGTATCTTTCTACCTATGCCGAGAACATTTTCACAGACCAGGTGACAGCTTTCAAGTTGAATATGACATTCGGTTACATCTTACGGCACAAAGAGACGGACCAGTTGCGGTATTATTACCCCAGCAATAATACCTATGTGTTTGACCAGCCGTTCACGGTGACGGATGCGATTTCTCTGGAGCCACTCATCGACCAACTGACTACGTTGGACCCATTGGAATGGGCCCGGTTGCAACGCCCCAATACCAAATGGCTTGTGGAAATGGTCACCAACGTCACATTTTTCGTCACCAAAATGAGAGATCATCCTATCGGTACTGCTGTTATACTGCCACCTTGGCTGCTTCATCGAAACGGACTGTATGCATTAACGGGAGGGGCAAATGGTCCCTACAAAGACCGGAAATGTCTGTTTCGGTGTTTGCCCGTGCATGTGGACGAGTGTAATCCCAAGAGTTGTGAGAAAGTGGCCAATGGCTATTGGAAACAGTATTTACAGGAGCAAGACTTGGACGCGCGGCAGTTCCGTGGAGTCCCGTTCAAGTATTTGGATGTCGTGGAAACTCTGTTCAACATCAATATCTTTGTATACCGATTACGATGCGAGGATGACATATTTGTGGCTGAATTGGTTCATCGCTCAACAGAACGGTATGCTTCTACGATGAAAGTCAATGTCTTCGACGACAATGGGGTGAGTCATTTTTCGCTGATCCACGATATGAGCCTGTACGCCCAATCCTACAGTTGTGCCCAGTGCCATCGGGTGTTCAAACACTCTCGTGATTTACATCGGCACGAGAAGATTTGTGACAACAGTGTGAAGCGAAAATTTTATACCGGAAGAGGACCGTTATTTTCCCTACCGGGCGTGTTACGATTTTGAGGCCCCGTTGGAACCTATGGACATGTTCTCAGCGAAAACGCAGTGGACGCAGCGCCATATCCCCCTCAGTGTGAGCATTTCCACCAACGTACCCGGCTATGACGCTGCACCTGTCTGTTTCGTGTCCACCGGCGACTCCCATGAGTTGATCACCTGCATGATGGGTTATTTAGAGGAAGTCAGTGCGACCAGTACGGAATTGTTGATGTCCAAGTTCCAGGACGTACTGGACCAACTGGACGATCGGATTCCTATACACGGTGTATCGTTTAGTGACGATGAAGAGTCCGAGTCCGAGTCGGAGTCGGAGCCGGAACCCATTCAGTCGCAGGATGTCCCTTTACCTAAACCGTATGCGGAGAAATTGAAAGCCCGCTTCCTACAATACCTAGGCCAGTTACCTGTCCTCGGTTTCAACTCGGGGCGATACGACTTGAACATGGTGAAGGAATTTCTCTACCCTTACTTGGCCCAGGCTAATACCATCAAGTCCGTCATCAAGAAGATCAATAATCATATGGCCCTCACTACCACGTCACTCCATTTCCTGGATGTACGGAACTACTTAGCTCCCATTTATAGCTATGCTCAGTGGGTGAAGGCGTATGACTGTGCACAAACCAAAGGGAGGTTCCTTTACACGTATATATCGACGCTCGACCGCTTGGAGGAAACACAGTTGCCACCCCGGGACGCGTTCTTTGACGATTTGAAGCAAGTGGAATGTCCGGAAGACACGTACCGGGAACTACAGTAGGTATGGAACGACCAACATATGCAGACCTTGCGAGATTTCCTGATATGGTATAATAACTTAGATGTGGTTCCTTTCCTCGAAGCGGCCGAGAAAATGGTTCACCTCTTTCGTCGTGAGATGCACGTCGACATATTCAAGGAGTGCTTGAGTTTACCGGGTCTGGCGCTTCGCCATCTCTTTCAAGATTGTCCTACCTACTTCTCGCTGATACAGCAAAAAGACGCGGACATGTATGATTGTTTAAAGCAGAATATCGTGGGAGGACCTAGCCTTATTTTTCACCGTTATCACGAGAAGGACGTCACTACTCTCCCCGGTGGGAAACCCTGTGCTAAGATCATCGGATTCGATGCCAATGCCCTGTACCTGTGGTCTCTTGCCCAGCCCATGCCCAGCGGTCATTATACGCGCTGGTTGGCGGAAGGCCAGCATTTCACACCGCAACGCACCCCCTACAAACATCTCGCCGACCAGTGGTTGGATTGGGAAGCCTATCGACGGGGAATTTCCATACGTCATCAGACCAACGCCACAGAGAAGCGGATAGGAGATCGTCGACTCCCCGTCGATGGGTTTGCCCTTGTGGGTAGAACACCGACCGTATTTCAGTTTTATGGATGCTATTGGCACGGCCACGAATGTCATTTCAGCGCTGGACGCTTCAACGAACGACGTGGAAAATCGGCGGAAGAATTACGGGAAGAAGTGCAGGAGAACGGCGATTACATCAAAGAGAGGGGATACCATCTCATCGAAATGTGGGAGTGTGAATTTCACACCATGTGCCAGGCCCTCCCACATTTACGCCGTTTCCTAAAAGAGCGCGAGTACCCGCTCAGTCGTCGGCGACTCCTGCGTCTGCCACAGATGTTCGACGCCATTCGTTCCAGGGGACCTCTACGGCTTTGTCGAATGTGATCTGCATGTTCCCGACACTCTCAAGCCACTCTTCGCCCAGTGCCCTCCCATCTTTAAGAACACACTGGTGGGTCGGGATGACATTGGAGACACCATGGGTGCCTATGCTGAGCAACACGAGTGTTTGCCTCGACCTCGACGGATGTTGATTGGTAGTATGTGGGCAGAGAAAATCTTGCTGGGCACTCCTCTGCTACAGTGGTACATCAGCCACGGTCTGGAAGTCACGCGCGTATACCAAGTGATACAGTACGTACCCAACGCCTGTTTTGCGGGGAATGCCGACATCGTGGCGTCTGTCCGTCGTCAAGGTGATCAAGATCCGAGTAAGGCTATCATCGGTGAATCGTGGAAATTGACGGGCAATGGCTATTATGGCAAAACGGTCACGAACCAAGATAAGCACGTGAACGTGAACATCTGTGCTACCCTACAAGCCCGCAAAAAGGTCAATTCTCCTCTGTTTCGCTCCGTGCAGGTCATCGATGACGACACGTATGAAATCTCTTTAGCCAAAAAGACTATCCGTTACAACCTGCCCCTTCAAATTGGATGTATGGTATACCAGGTGGCCAAGCTGAGGATGCTCCAGTTTCTGTATGATTTCATGGGTGTGTATTTTAATCCATCAGACTGGCAGCTCATGGAGATGGACACGAACTCTGCGTACATGGCCGTGTCTAATGCGGATTGGGAGTCCCTGGTCAAACTCGAGTTACGTGCACAGTATGAGGCGGAACGGGACCAATGGCTACCTCGACGTGACCATTACCAGTACGACAAGCGGACACCGGCCCTCTTCAAGTTGGAGTGGAGTGGGGATGCCATGATTGCTCTCTCCTCGAAGACGTATTACTGTTACGGTGGAGACCAAAATAAGTTTAGCTGCAAAGGGGTGAACCGGCGCGATCCCAACATCGACAAAGCCTTGTACCTGAACGTGCTGCAAAGTCAGGCCAGTGCAAGTGGGACTAACAGAGGATTTCGGGTGGTGGACCACCAGATGCGGACGTACATCCAGCAACGAGACGCCTTCACTTTCTTTTACCCGAAACGGAAAGTCCTTCCCGATGGCATCAGTACTACTGACCTGGACTTGTGAAAAATTTCGAACTACTTCTCATGATACACGAGTTAAAAACTGTAAAGTCAGGATGGCCGAGTGGTCTAAGGCGCCAGTTAACAGTGCTGGTCTGCGAAATGCAGAACGTAGGTTCGAATCCTACTCCTGACAGGTTTTTGTACATACCACCTGTATTGTTGACATTCTTTTGTACATATTCTATACATTCTTGTTCACTTGAATAAAAAAAAAGTCAAACACATCACTTGTGTTTTTATGAATTTTTTATTGAACATCAATGAACGTCAGAACAACAACGTCATAATAAAAACAATATCACCGCGCAGTGCATTGAATCAGTTAAGTCAACCAGAGAAATGGGGCATGCACATTAAAACGAGAGGCAGTCCAGTCGTATACGAGTACATCACGGTCTTCGGCTTGACAATAATCATCAAACATTTGTATGATCGTTTGCATAGAATGTCCTCTACTCCGGTAAGTGAGATAAAACACACAGTACTGTCCGCATACACTACTCAAGAGTCCTTGTAATCTTTTAGTATTCCAGCGCCACACTGTAGTAGATACGTCCATGAACTTCACCAAATCGGGATGCAGGGGTGCAAGTCCGTAGGAATCAAAGTATTCGCCTTGGCCCAGGGTGTCCACGTACACAGCCACCCAATGTTCACCGGGTCGAGTACCAGGGTCTGTATTCAGGATGTAGGCTGCTGGGGTGGTGGGGGTGGTGGGGGTGGTGGGAAACACATTGCGTGGAAACACACCTCGAAAGGGTACCCGAGGATCTCGCTGGAGTATGCCCATCAGCTGCTCTGTATCCATGACTCTAGCTGGCGTAGTCACACAGCACGTTTCTTTGCTGATCCACGGTGATGACGTTATCAAACTCGGCGTAGCAAATCACGTTAATGGTATGGGGTAGAGCTACCGAAAAACGCAGTTCCAACCGTAAGTTTCCTTTCTTGAGCAAGGCCAGTTGATGGTCGTGTTCCAAGGTTGGGGTGAGGTCGAAGGCGAACAAAGTGTACCCACGGCTAAAGTCTCGTCGAGTGATGGTATTTCCTTCGTCCTGATTGTTTCGTCCTGTGGCTGTAAACAGGTTCAGGTAGCTCCGCACATAGTGATCAGGTTGTAACGGACGGGCTGGAATTTGATGGCCAGCCACGTGCAGTGCCAAAAAGTTGAGGTTGAAATGTTGAAAGCGGAACGGATTCTCACTCCACTGTCCATTGAAAGTGGTGTTGGTCACACACGCCAGGGTAAGACGTTTAGGGAGATCCCCTAGAAATAAATTTCCACGATTGGCCATCATCGTACCTGCTGGCACAGAGAACACCTTGGTCTGTACGCGTCGGATGGGGTACAGGGCTGGTTTTTTCGATAAGGCTTCCATGTGACTCAGCAACACACCCTGTTGCAAATCCACCGTACGGACAAACAGGGCTGCATCATCTATGATGATCTTGTAATTGGGAGCATCTCCATCGGCCATCAAGGCGAAAGCGGGTGCGGAACGGATCAACTTGATCTTGATGGATACACCGTTCATCATGTAGCGGTCTTGCAGGAACAGATCGGCGTGCAGTCGTCCCATCATATCGACGGACCGGCTACGGGCTGTAAACTGCCTGCGATGGCCGAACCCACCATTGGCAATGGTGACGGCATCCATGGCTCCGGGTGTATCCCTGTAGTACAGCGAGGCTTGCAAGTGTGTTTTTTTGGCATCTTCTCCGTACGACAACAGCTTCTCGATGTAGGCTCGGTACGGGTACGTATTGGTGGACGTACTGATGAGTTTATCGTTCAGACTGATATCCACCTGTTGGAACAAGGAGTGCAGCCAAAGATTCACCGGGCCTACCACCGCATCGTTCTCGATGGGCGTCCCGTCGTTGTCCACTATTTTGGCTTTCACGTACAAGTACGTGTGGGCTAAATCCAGGTAGGCCGTATCTTTGTTTTCAGTGGTAAATTCCAGTGGTCCCGTACCCGTCAGGCTAGCCAGGGGTCGATGTTCTACCCAACGGCCTTCGGCGACACTGGTCTGTGTGGGTGGAATAGTCCACAAATCCAATTCACTGTTGGTAGACGGACACGACTCGGAGTGAATGAATGCCATTATGCGAAGATGTCTCTCTTACCCTTCTTCTTCTTCCGGGGTGTGCGTCGTCGGTGTGTCGGTCGTCGAATGACTCTTCGCTGTGCCCGCGGTTGTCTTTTAAGGGCTTTGGCGATCAAGACGCTGCCTGCTTCTTGCGCCCGGCGTTTCAAGGCTTGTCGGGGTGCCGTGCCTCCCAAGACATCATCGGCCACGCGCAGTCCACTGCGTACCGCTTGTTTACCCACCGCTTTTACTCCCCGTGTCGCCAAGGGCAAGAACGTTTTGACGACGCTGCCCAGTATGTTACCCAATCCGTGACCTCGTTGCATGCGTGCACCGCTAAAGATGGGCAAGCTACCTCCCGTTTGTTTCTTGTAGTAGTCGGCATAGCTGGCCGTATGGCACTGGTAAGGCACGTACATTATACGAAGTGGGGAGAACGTGCTTGTCGGAAATGAAGTGTCAGCACCACTTTCCCTCGTTCGAATGCGACCGGGCGTCCCGTGTCATCTCTTATATCCACCGTGATCGTGTTGATATCGGTGTGTCGTACGGGCAGGTAGAGTATGTGGTTGAAACTCTGGGTGACTTGATCGCCATACTTCTTTTTAATGGGCACCTCCCGTAATAGAGGTGTGTTCACATCGCCCACAATATGGCTGTCCACTGCGTCCGAGTAGACGTAGAGTCCGTACATACCCACTTTCATATCCATCACAACGTCACCGTTGTCGGTGGTGGGACCCGCGTAGATGTCGTAAGGGAGACCTAACCTTTGCTGTAGCCTAGGACTGAGTTCCACACCCACGTTGGGGCTGAGCAGGATACAGGCCTTGTCGTTGTGTGCGTTGACATCGAAGATCACGTGATTCTTGAAGGGATAGGCTTTGACGGGTCTTGAACTATTCGTCACCACCCGTAGAGACTTGTAATTCAACAATGTGGTCAGACCCTCTATGAACGCCTTGGGGGTATCGTATTGGCCATCGGGAAGAGTCACTCGGTTTATTTTGCCTTCGTAGGTCACCTCGTACCATACTTCTTTGCCTCGCACGTTGTACCACGAGTAAGGGTATTGAATATCCACCAGTCCACATTCCCACCGTCCAGGTAAATGCAACGGTTGCGGTAATTGGGTCACGTACTTTGCCAAGGTGTTGTCAGGAAACACATCGAGCGAACTGTTACTGGGCAACGTGAGGTAAAACATGACGACTGAACTTTCTTGCTTCTGCACCTGGCTTTAATAGGGCTCCCAGGCCTTGGGCGGATGACCTCGGCGTCGTGATCGTCGCGGTGACTTGCTTTGTATCAAAGCTCTCGAGCGCTGGAGCCTCTTTACCGGGGATGGTGTTTTAAAGGGTGGAAAAGTAGGTGCCCGTCGTTGTGGTGTTTTGGGGGGTGACTCTGGTTCCCAAGAAGAGGGTGGTGGTGGTGGTGGTGGTGGTGGTCTACTCGGCGATTGCTGGGTCCGCTGCATAAAGGCCCAACGGTTAGGATTCTCCACCAATTCTTGAGGGGTGTGTGTGTCTTTCAACCCCTGAGCAAAGGCTTCCCAGCCCGGTGGATTAGAGTGTTTGCGAGAGCGCACCGTATCGTTGATCAAATCGGTGATATGAGACCCCGGCACCACTCGGTTTCGAATAAGCAGTTTCCCCTGATCGCTCCAACCCATATCGGGATTCTGTTTCACCCGGTCCAACAATAAACGAGCCTTGGTCTTGATTGCCTTAGGGACACTGGCCAACACTTCCTCTTCCAGCTGAGGTGATGATGGCGGTGTGGGTGCTGGAGCTGCTGGTAGTGGTGCTGGTGGTGTACTACCCCTATGTTGATCCATAAACGTCTTGTACCGGTTCAGCGTCTGATGGTAGAGTTGAATTTTCTCGTGATCGGGTAGTCGACGTTGGAGTATACTATTCATCTCTTCGTCGAGAGACTGGAGTTGTTGCACCGTGGCAGGCACGGGATAGGGTGATTGCAAACTCTGTAACAGTCGAGGTTCCACCAGCATCATTTTTTTCGTATGTTCCATGACGTTAGCGTCCCAAGATGGATCCTACTAACGGTCCCAGTACGGTGGCGGCTAAGGGTGCGAGGAGTGCCCCGAGAAATCCACCTCGCTGTAACACCTGTTTCTTATTCTTTAAACTGCCCGTCTTCTTCACCAGCGTTCGGAGACCCGTCTTGTGCCGTTGCAATTTCCCTTTCTGCAGGGGACTGAGAGGAACATTCCCTTTTAACACATTATGAGCGACTTCACACAAACACCGTACCAATTCTGGGTCCGCGCCGCGCACCAGGGCCCGGCCCACCTCCGGTGGCGCGCTGCGTAATACACGGAGGGCCGGCGCGTGCTTCCGTATCCGTATACATGATGAGGAAGTGAATGCTAGAGGGGTTGTGTCTTCTTCTTTTATTTGGGTGTGTACACCATCTGGAACTCTCCGGGAAAAATGTGGGTGCGCAATCGAAGTGCCGAGGGTGTCTCTTGTTTCAAGTCGAGGAGTAGATACCCGTGGGCCCCTTGGGTGGCATCTTCAAAGGCTTCCCGCACAAAGGCCGTGTTTTTAGGGTACATCTGTTTCGCCAGGTGCATAATTTGTGATGCGTCTCTGGGGCTTTTCAACAAGACCACATACTGAGCATTCAAACTGATGTTCCTGTGCTCTTTGTTCTTACTGAAGAGATTCTGGACGATGTAGATGATGCTCAACCGACGATGATGGCTCCCATTGGTAAAAAGCCGGGTGACTCGACTGTCCGTTTCGGTCATCAGATCGTCTACCACGACCAACGTGTCTTCTGGGGTATCCTCTAGGGGTAATCCTTCCACCAAGGTGAGTCCAAGGATGCGTGCCAGTTCCTCGTACTCAGGCTGCCAATCTCCATAACACCACAGGATGCGAGCCACGGGTGGTGAAATGAGGGCTGACCCGTGTTGGATGAGCCGTTGAACGAAGTGTGTTTTTCCCGACCCGGTCGGTCCAGCGATGAGACACGTGAAGGGATGCTGCCACCGAGGATCCATCTCGTTATATGGTGATTTGCGCCCAGCGTTCATAGGCCCACCACCGTTGTCGTGGATCCCACCGGGAGTCGTAGTCGTGCGGGTACCGTTGCCGTGGTAAACGTGGTACTCGTCCCACTCTAGGTGTTAGCGTCGTGGTGGTGGTGGTGGTGGGTGTTCTAGGTTGCCGTGGTTTTGTCCCGGTGGAAGATGATGCGGGTGGTTCGCTTCTGAGGGTAGGACTAGGCAGGTACACGGGGGGATCCCGGGTGAAGTTCCGTAGAGGTGGAGTAGTAGGACTAGACCGCGTAGTGGGATGGGTTGTAGAACGTGGTGATCTGGTAATGTTCCGTAGCGTCGTAGGAGAGAGGATAGTGGTGGTGGTGGTGGTGGTGGTGTTGGGTGATTGCACTTGACGTTGGGGGGCAGGACTTGGACGAATGGCGGGTAGGTTGAAACAGGATATCAGGTACGCCAAATCGTAGAAGACTCCTCCAAATAAGGTACCCAGAAGCATTAGTAGACACACGACGGTACCGACTTGTCCTTTTCGAGTGCGCAGCAGTAAGGACAGATGTGCACTATCCATGGTACAACCCTACACTGAACGCTGTAGGCGATGTGAGGTAGAATGTATAGCCGTTTCATGTCACGGGCTGAGACACAGGAATTAAACGAACTGGGCCAACCTTGCCATTTGACGAAATGATAGGGGATGCCACGTCGACGTTCCGTTTTCAAAATCTTTTCCACCGTGTAGTAGTCTTTCCGTGTTTTGACCACCGGTTGTAATTCTGCCTCGTAGAACGTGCCTTGCAGTGTTTCTCCTTGTAGATCTTCCAGTTGATAGACGTGTGGGTGTCGAGGGTTATGGCGAACGATGACAAAGTGCTCGTCACTCCAGTTGGGCAAGTAACTTTTCTCAAATTGCCCTTTGACTTTACTGATCCGTACCACATCCCCGCGTTTGTAACGGGGTGACGTGAGTGGACTGGGTTCTATCGAGTACAGCGTACGGCGCACTTGATGTTCGTTGCGTTCCGTCACATCGAGGGGCGCTCGCTGGATACTGCGATGATAGGCTCGATTGTACCCTTGGACCAGTTGAGGTAGCACATCGATGTACCGTGGGGTGTTTTTGGCGGTAAAATACTTGTACATCCGTCCTTTGAAGGTTCGATTGAATCGTTCCACCACAGAGGCTTTGGTCTCGTTGTACGTATGGAAGAAAAACACCTTCTGTTTCTTAAGGAAGGCTTGAAAGTGGCGGTTGAGAAATTCTGTGCCTTCATCCGTTTGCAAATAGAGGGGTTTGCGTCCCGTCTTGAAAATCTGCTGGAACGCTCGTACCAGATTCTCTCCTGTTTTGGTCCGGATGGGTAGCACCCACGCGTACTTGGATAAAATATCGATACAGGTCAACATGTACCGATGTCCATCATTGTGGGTAGCAAATCGACTCCTATCGACCAAATCGGCCTGCCATTGTGCGTCTACGCCTCCTACGATGACTCGGTTACGGCGAAAATGTCGTCGGGCTGCTCGATGTAAGCTATAAGTGTCTTGGGTTTTTAACCATTCTCGAACTTCAGTTCGACTGATGCCTTGGGAATGTGCAGCTCGAGCGAGCGCTCCCACAGCGCTATAAGCGGCTGGACTGGTGGGGTTGTAATACAAATCAGTTAACACCTTGTTCACAGTCTTATGCCACGTGGATTCCTGCCGCCCGGCCTTGTGGGTACTCGACGGGCTGCCCTTTCGGATTCCCTTTCGGGTCCCCCTCTGGATTGCGCTGTTGTGTGTTCGCTTCATGAGTAGACACTGACACTCTAGCCTGTGTGCACCCTATAGATATAGTACTTCATCGACAATGGGGACTACTTTTTCCAAGGCCGTCCATAGATCAGGGTCCAGGGTAAAACCACCCTCGTTCAGACAGAGGAGTCGAGCAAAAAAGGCGCCGCGGAAAATGTAGACGTCACACAGGTGAATGCTATCACCGTCGAGGTCACCCAACAACACCCGTTTCAAGGTAGTCCAGCCTTCCGGTGACAAAGAGACGCGCGCTTTGGGTTCAGACGTACACCAACACCTACGTCCGCTATCGATGAGGGCCACTCGTTTGGGGAACAACAATAGGGTGCAGCCAGGTGTAAGAGTCCGGGTAGCCACAGAGTTCGCGTCGGGGTGCAGTAAGTCGTGGACGTCGGGGATAATAGTTTTCAGCGCCTGCCATAATGCGGGACGGAGTGTGATATGGGGACCACCACGCTGTTCTAACCGGGGAAAAAAGAATCATCTCTACCACTTCGTAGGTAGACACCCACTCCCACGTGCATGAAATCGACTTCGGGTTGGGTAATTTTTTATACTATAATGTGCCCCTATGGGTATAATGAACTCCTAGTCCGTAGCCGTACACGTTACAGTTTTGTCATGTGTTCGTGTCTCTCTATCCTAATCCGTACCCGTACACGTTCTGGTTTTATTTTTCCATTTCCCTTCACCCTTCGTGAAAGTCCGTGATCACTCGGTAGTGTCATGTTAAATTAACCCCTAGTCCGTAGCCGTACACGTTATAGTTTTATTTTTTCGTGCCTCTCTATGCTAGTCCGTACCCGTATACGTTATAGTTTTTATTTTCCATGGCCCCACCTTCGTCAAAGTCCGTGATCATTCGGGGTGTAATGTTATAGAGATACGAATTGATTTAACCTGGGGATTTGCTATACCAATTTTGCGCAAAAAGAGAGGATTGTGAGTTGACCCAGGAGGCATCACTCGCGCCTTATTGGGCCAATCAGCGACGCGTATATCAACCATAATATTATAGAGATACGAATTGATTTAACCTGGAAATTTGCTATACCAATTTTGTGCAAAAAGAGAGGATTGTAAGTTGACCCAGGAGGCATCACTCGCGCCTTATTGGGCCAATCAGTGACGCGTATATCAACCAATGGCGAGGCCGGAGACAGAACCAATGAACGAGGTTCACCCCGTTTAAACAGCCAATGAAAATCTACTCTATATTCAGTATAAAACCAGCCAGACGTAGTACAAGCACAGCAGAAGAAGAAAAATGAGCGGGATAGCGAAAATGTCCACTACCAAAGCTTCGGGGCGCATGGCAAAGGAGAAGAGGGAGAGAGAGGAGCTGGCCATAGCCGTGAAAGCGTATTGGTTGGCGGAGATACAGCAATGGTGCCGGCAGAATATGAATTTTACAACGCAGACGTGGGAATATTTACACCACCTGATCGCCGTGGCCCCCACAATACTAACGGGTGAGGACTTGTTAAACTCCCTCCGAGATGCCCTGGACGAACACCACCAACAACAACAGGCCGCTCAACAAGAATTCATCGACATCGGTGAGCTGCCAAGAATTGCGCCAGCGTCCTTTCTGGACCATCTACCAGCAGATTCCTCTGATGACGATGCGGAGCAAGAGCCTGGCCCCCAACAACAACAGCAACAACAACAACAACAACAACAGCCTGGTCGGTTCGTTTTACAGCCTGGTCGGTATTTTCCCGCCAGTTTGGAGTAGACAGGCAAACTCCCCTTGAATAAAACAGGGTAAACAAATTGACCTTAACGGCCCTTGTCAGGGCCACCCCAATCTTACGAAAGGGGAACTTCTAACGTGGCACATTCAATTAAATTCAGGTCCTACATGGGTGAATCTCCTCTCCTCTATATCCTATGATTACCAATCTCCAACCCCCCAAAAAAATCCCTGCCATCAACGGTCCTTTTCAGGGCCAACCCCTAGCCTTCCAAACACATAAGACCCTATTTCAGTGTTCAGGGCCAACCCCTAGCCTTCCGAACACAAAAGACCCTTTTCAGTTTTCAGGGCCAACCCCTAGCCTACCCATGCAAAATCTTCTCTCCTCTATGATTACCAATCTCCCACACCTCACAACAACAACAAAAATTTACACTTGGCTTTTTCCGGGACTATTCGGTATATTATTACCGTACATTCATACTAATAGTGTTTTTTTTTTACCTGGGCGCTGTTAGTAGGAAGTTCCCATTTACTAAGTGTTATTTACCTATTGTTACCTAGGTGTGTGCATGTGCAGGAGTTGGTGTTTTTTTGTGCTTTTAATTAGAAGCTTGCTCTTTCGAATATAATTGGGGGTCCTGATAAGGACCGTTAGGAAGATGTAAGGGGATTACATCGATCGGAACAGGTTTTCTTGCCTCTGGGTACACACGGGACATTTCAGCGCGACGAGTGTACACGCTATGGGGTTGTAAGTGGGCGTAGGCTCTGGTCTTCCTGCATGTCTGTGAATACAGCGAATACATAACGCTTGGTGTCCACATGGAAATATAGCGTATTTGGCGTAGCGACTACTGCATTGGACACAGGGTAAATACTGTGCCGCTTTCCATGTTGTGTCTCGCTCCAGTCTTCTTATCTCGGTACAGTAGTACTCAAGATATTGCTGCTGTAAAATAGCCATCTCTTCTTTTTCTTGTTCTTTTTTTTTTTCTTTCTGTTTCTTGGTCTTGTTCCAACTCATCTTGTAGGAATTGAGCAATCTGTTCGTAGGGACTAACGTAGGGACTATTGTCCACTCCATCCATGAATTCACCGGTTGTTTCTTGGTCTTGGGCTTGTTCTTGATGTTGTTTGAACACATCTTGTAGGACTCGTTCAAACCGTTCGTGTTGGGGAGTACTATTGGCGGTGACATCTCCATCCGCTGCCTCTTCTTCTCCTTCTTCGTCGTCTTCAATATCGATGAATTCACCCGTAACATCGTTAAGATACTGTCGCTTTTGTTGTGAAACTGGGGTGAAAGTCTCGCCACCCTCTACCGGTTGGTGTTCTTGTTCATCATCATCTTTGAATAGCTCTTCTAATATGGCTCCAATTTTCAGGGTGACATTATAAGGATGTGAGGAACACACCTAAAGTCTTTTTACGCAGGTAAGCCGATTTATTTCAAATTTACCGGGTTTTCCACACCACCACTCCCATAACCATACGGGTCTAAAATCGACAAAATGATTAAAAATATAGTGTTAGCCTGCCGCCAGCCTTCTGAATTTTTCAACGATACACTATAAGCTCACAAAGTTCAAGTTGAAATAAGTTTTACACGTCAACTCGCATTTATTGCAAAATGAGACCGGTTTGAAGATGAAAAAGAAACACAAAATTTCAGCGGGCCTGAGCAAGCACAATGTTTCGATGGGAAGATTTCGCTGACGTCCGCGCCCGTATCACAGCGCTATACAGTATGGAGCCGAATGTGTGTACAGCTATGCGTGTCAATGGCTGTGTTACCGTAGCCAGAGTGATAGGACAAAAATTCCTACTTTTTCTTCGATAAAGCCGCTCCAATTTTCAGGGTGACATTATAAGGATGTGAGGAACACACCTAAAGTGTTTTTACGGAGGTAAACCGATTTATTTCAAATTTACCGGGTTTTCCACACCACCGCTCCCATAACCATACGGGTCTAAAATCGACAAAATCATTAAAAATATAGGGTTAGCCTGCCGCCAGCCTTCTGAATTTTTCAACGATACACTATAAGTTCCCAAAGTTCAAGTTGAAATAAGTTTTACACGTCAACT